>MCJB01002359.1:65394-115365 GCA_002018475.1 Nicotiana obtusifolia | reverse complement strand
ATCCTCTACAACTATCTTTACACAGAGCGGCCCCGCCGCATCACCCCAATGTATGCGGGTGGAGGTGCAATCACAATAACGGGAACTCAACACAAAACGGCCCCACCGCCTCAACCCAATGTATATGGGTGGAGGTGTACTCACCATACCCCAACACTACACCAAGTGGCCATGCCGCCTAACCCCAATATATGCGGGTGGAGGTGTACTCACAATATCACAACACTACACAAAGCAGCCCCGCCGCCTCTCCCCAATATATGCGGGTGGAGGTGTACTCACAATATCACAACACTACACAAAGCGGCCCCGCCGCCTCACCCTAATATATGCGGGTGGAGGTGCACTCACAATACCACAATTTAGGGTCCCAAAACTATAATAGTTTGTGCAAAAGAGTTCCCTTTCAATTCAACCATTTGGCACCTTTGGCCTTAGCAGTGTAAGTTCATAAGGTTTCATCATATGAGAAATGAGTGTTAAATCACATTGATTTCGTACAATACCTTCATCCCGCAAAGGGTATAACATAATTAAGTCACAATAGACAATATTTAACAAATGAGGGATCGGGCACGTTATGTAATTTGAGAATCAATTTACAAGCTTGAACATCCCACATCAATAGCATTTCAAGTTTGAGTGCACATGATATAATTTTACAAGGGTTCGGAAATTCTGATACTAGAAGAAGAGTTTAGCCTTCATACCTCGAAAGAGCTCCCCTTAATTCACTACAGAGTTCCGAAAATCCTAGCAATCCCAATCTATTTTGAGACATAACAAAATTTAATACAAATTAGGAAGATATTCATGGTTTCAGCTCATTTGAGCATTTTATCAAACACTAGATGTGCAAATTTGTTACAAAATTCTTCCACAAGACTTCTTTCTCTTCACAACCTAATCTTTACCCATTTGGGCTCAACAATCTTCCACAAACCTTATTGGTAAATGCATGTATACGTAATACTCTCACACACAAGAATCATACTCCGAATCAACCATTTTCTACCCAAATTCGAAATTGAAAACTGGGGTATGGAACCTTACCTCTTGAGTGAAGATCTTGTGAGATTTCCTTGTTGGATTTCACAGCATGGATAACATCTTGATGAACAAAGCACTTGAGCTTCTTCCTCTCTATAGAACACTCTCACTTCTCTCTAAAATCATTAGATAATCGCCAAAAAATAAGCCCCAAAGGCTATTTATCAAAATGGGGCTGGGTTATAAAAATAGGAAAATGGACCCTTCGAATTCAGGTATGTGGTCGCTGAACTGGCCGCAAAATAGCTATGCGGTACGGGAAATGGATTGCAAAGCTGATGCCCAGAACTAGGCTGTACTGGAGCGGTCTGCGACCATTCTATGGTCCACAGATCGCTTATTCGGCCGTATAATGAATTATGCGACCGCAAAATGGGCGCAAAACAACTTTCAAAATTCAACAACTCCCTGCTCAACTCTACGACCATTATGCGGCCCGCAAAACTGTTCTTAGTCGCGAAACAGACCGCAGAATTGCCTTATTCTACAACCTTCAAACACGTAAACCTACCTCAACACCACGAAACCTTAAATTCCTTGGCGAAAGTTTATGGGGCCTTACATCTTCTTCTACTTAGGGTCATTCATCCTCGAATGAGGGTCAAAATTCACCATTAGCGCACAATGTGGCCCAACTGTTAATTCGCACACACTAGCAGTCTCAAAATTTCGCGAACTCCCTCAATTTCCAAACATTTCGCCAGACTCTCCCCTGTAGATGAGCCTCTCCACCTATCAGAGAATCCTACAAACCAAACCTAATAATATATACATAATCTGATGATGCAACATAACAGAAAAACAACACCAACCGTGGCCTCATAAGCAATATATTACTAGAAGAGGAACATCTTTTTGCGTAAAAATGATACATAATTCATAGGGAACCATTTCATAGAACGATTACATAGGTGTTCAAACAAATAAGGGTACTTCTTCTTCATTTCTTTCTCGGCCTCCCAGGTGGCCTCTTCAATCTGCTGGTTGCGCTATAACACTTTCATGGAGGCAATTTCTTTATTTCTCAACTTTCGGACTTGATGATCAATAATAGAAACTAGAATCTCTTCATAATTCTATTCCTCATTAACCTCAATAGTGTCAACCGGAACAATGAGTGTCGTGTCTCCAACTACATTCTTCAGCATAGACACATGAAATACCGGGTGCACTAAGGACATCTTGGGCGGTAGCTCGAGCTTGTACGCCACCTGACCAATCCTCTAAATGATTATGTATGGTCCAACAAACCTCATACTCAAATTCCCTTTCTTACCAAATCGCATTACACACTTCATAGGGAAAACCTTCAAGAACACCCAATCATCTTCTTTGAACTCCAAATCTCTGCGACGCACATCCGAATAGGACTTTTGATGACTCTGAGTTGTTAACCGCTCCTTAATGATCTTATCTTTTTCCATAGCCTGATGCACGTGATTTGGCCTTATCAACTCTACTTCCCCAATTTCGAACCACCCAATGGGAGATCTACATCTCCTACCATATAAAGCCTTTAATGGTGCCATCTTAATGCTGGCATGATAACTATTATTGTAGGCAAATTCTATTAGCAGCAAATGATCATCCCAGCTACCTTTGAAGTCAAGAACACAAGCGGGCAACATATCCTCTAGCGTCTGAATAGTGCGCTCTGCCTGCCCGTCGGTCTGTGGATGGAAAGCTGCACTATGATTCACCTTAGTACCTAAACCTTGCTGAAATTTCTTCCTAAAATCAGCAGTGAACTGTGCCCCTCGATCTGAGATAATAGAAACTAGAGTGCCATGCAACCTGACTATTCCCTTGATGTACAACTGAACATACTATTCTGCTGTGTCGGTAGCCTTAACAGGTAATAAGTGTGCTAATTTCGTGAGTCGATCCACAATCACCCACATCGACTCGAATATGCAAGGAGTGCAAGGTAGCCCTACTACAAAGTCCATGTTAATCATTTCCCACGGCATTGGAATTTCTATGCTCTATGCCAAACCACCGGGCCTTTGGTGTTCGGCCTTCACTTGCTAACATTTTGGACATCTCACCACAAACTCCGCTGCATTCCGCTTCATATCGTTCCACCAATTGACTTCCCTAACATCATGATACTTATTTGTATAGCCCGGGTGCACGGAATACCTAGAAGTGTGAGCCTCGGTCAAGATTCTTTCCTAGAGATCATCCACATTTGGAACACATAACCGCCCTTAGTACATTAGGGTACCATTATCCACGCCAAGAGAAAAGGCCGTGGTCTTATGTTTATGAATCCCCTCCGTAAATTGTACCAATAATGCATCATTGAATTGCTTCTCCTTGACTTCACCAAAAGCGATGATTCAACCCTATTTTGCACAATCACCCCTCCTTCACAACAGTCCACAAGACGAACTCCGAAACGAGCAAATCGGTGAACCTCCCTGGCCAACGGCCTTTGATATGCCTCCAAGTGAGCCAAACTGTGCATAGATTTCTGGCTAAGAGTATCCGCTACACCATTAGCCTTCCCCGGATGACATAGGATGTCGATGTCATAATCCTTGAGTAACTCAAGCCATCTTCTCTGCAAGCTCTAAGTCACAATAATGACGCCATATCTTCAAAGCAAAGACCACCGCTGCGAGCTCTAAGTCATGTGGTGGATAGTTCTTTTCATGATTCTTGAGTTGCCTAGAAGAATATGCTATCACCTTTCCATGTTGCATTAATACACACCCAAGTCTGATCGTTGAAGCATCAAAATATACCACAAATCCATTCATATCCTCTGGTAGAGTGAACACCGGTGCCGTAGTTAATCTTGATTTCAACTCTTGGAAACTCCTTTCACAAGCATCTGACCATTGGAATTTAACCGCCTTCTGCGTCAATTTAGTTAACAGAGAGGCAAGAGTAGTGAACCCCTCCACAAACTTCCTATAATATCCAGCTAAGCCCAAGAAACTACGAATCTCTGTTGGAGCTGTAGGTCTAGGCCTATTCTTCACGGCTGAAATTTTTTGGGGGTCAACCTCAATTCCTTCTCTAGAGACAACATGACCTAAGAACGGAACAGATTCATGCAAAAATTCGCATTTCGAAAACTTTGCATACAACTGATGCTGATACAGAGTCTGCAAAACTGCCCTGAGATGATTGGCATGCTCTTTCCGACTCAGCGAATGACCAAGAATATCGTCAATGAACACTATCACCAAGGAGACGAGGAAAGGTTTGAAGACTGGATTCATAAGATCCAATGATAGTTGCAAGGGCATTTGTTATCCCGAAAGACATTACCAAAAATTCAAAGTGCCCATAACGGGTCCTGAAAGTTGTTTTCGGAATATCCTGCTCCTTGATCTTAAATTGGTGATATGCGGATCTTAAGTCGTCCTTGGAGAAGTACTTAGCACCCTGCAATTAGTCAAATAAATCATCTATCCTTGGCATTGGGTTCTTATTCTTGATTGTAACTTTGTTGAGCTACCTATAGTCAATACACATGCTTAGTGACCCATCCTTCTTTCTTACAAATAGAACTGATGCGCCCCAAGGCGACACACTCGGCCAGATGAAACCCTCCTAAAAAATATCTTTCAATTGTTCCTTTAGCTCCTTCAATTCTGCCCGAGTCATTCTATAGGGTGGAATAGATATAGGTTACATGCCTGGCATCACATCAATCCCAAAATCAATATCCCTGTCTGCCGGGATCCCAGGAAGCTCATCCGGAAAAACCTTCGGAAAGTCATTTACAATAGGGGTGCCTCAGCATCGGTGTTCGTAACCCGCACCAAATGGTAAATACACCAATCGTTAATAATTATTATGGCCTAAAGGTATGAAATAAACCTACCCTTCGGCACCACACTCTCCCCCTTCCATTTAATCACGGACTCATTTGGAAATTCAAACCTAACGATTCTGGTTCGACCGTCAAGATTGGTAAAACATGAATGAGATTGGACAGTCAATATACTCACCGTGACAACACAATCCATATAGACTCGTGCGGCCACAATAGACTCACAAACTGGAGTAGATACAGAGAACGGCTCATCAAGTTGTTATGGTTCTATCCCAAATTCTTTAGCAATATAGGGAGTGACATAGGACAAAGTGGAACCTGGATCAGTAAGAGCATATACATCATGATATTTGATAGTCAATATACCTATGACAACAAATGGAGAAGCTTCTGAATCCCAACAGCTCCGCATAGCATAAAATCTACTAGGTCCTCCCGAACACTGTGCACCACCCCTAGCTGCAGCACGCCCTGCAGGTGCTGGGGTGCCTCGAGCTGGAGGAGGTGCTGTGGATGTAGTAGCTGCAGAGCTAGCTGGCTTTTCCGCACCTCTGTCCATGATCCGGTGGGACAAGCGGTAATTTCTCTAAATGTGACCCCTTATGCTGCACTTGTGGCATATAGGTAGGTCCATGAAGCAGACCCCAAAGTGTATCCTTCCAGACATAGGGCATGGGGGCCTTCGCTGCTACTGGAATCTCCCTCCAGACTAACCCTCCCATTGCCCTAACTGAGCCTGGATGGTGGTGCACTCATCGAAGACTGAGCAAATGACAGAGATGTCCCTCATGATCCTCCCCTAAATGCCGACTTACCACCACCATAAGAACCATCCAAGTTGCCCGCGGCCGGGCCTTGCTGCTACCCTCACGCTCTTTTTTATTTTTCAGTTTACGATCCTCTGTAGCTTGAGCAAACGCCACTATCTTCCCATAGTTCATATCAGAATTCAAGGCAGTCGTAGCGGCCTCATTAATAACCAAGGGGCTAAGGCCCTGCACAAACTGGTGCACTCTAGCTTCCACAGTAGGCAACATGTGAATAGTATGCTGGACAGGCGCGCAAATTCCATATGGTACTCCCGCACATTTATGCCACTCTGCTTCAGGCTCTCAAACTCAACGGTACGGGCTGCCTTAGTCTTGGCAGGAAAGAAATGATCCATAAGAGCATCGGTGAACTCACTCCTCCTCGCCGGAGGGCTCCCCTCATCACGGGACTCCTCCCACATCTCAAACCAAGAATATGCCACCCCTTTCAGGTTGTAGGGGGCCAACTCCATTCCCTCCGTCTCAGTAGCACGCATAACTCGGAGAGTCTTGTGCATCTCATCAGTGAAGTCCTGGAGGTCCTCCTCAGGATCAGTACCTGTGAACACTGGAGGATCCAACTGGAGAAACCTATTCACCACGGAACTAGCGGAATCCCCTGGCAGACTAGGAGAAGTAGGTGCAACATTTGATCTCTGGGCCTGGGAGGCCACTCCCCTAAGATCCACTTCTGAAACAGCGGAACCAGAAGCTGGAGCTGGATGTGGAACTGGAATATCAGTTGAGGTACCGTTGCACACTCAGTAGATGTAGGAGCTGGTGCAGTCTGAGCAAGAATACTGGATTCAGGCGGTGTAGTAACTGGAGAAATATCCTCACCCCTCGGTTGCTCACCCGCTTCATCAAATATCAAATCAACTGCCACTTCTGGGTGAAAGTGGCTCCTTGGCTAGTTCTTGCCTTCTTGCTAGGAAGCATGTACTAAAAGTTAGAGTACAGCACGAGTTAAAGAAGGAACAATCTTACAGTCAGCTTCAACGGCACGATCGAGAACATCAAAGAAGGGTATTACTCCTAAGTGCCCAAGTAGCCTCCTAATTATAGACGTGGTCGACAACACACCGATAAGAAGGACTCTACTAGACACGGCTCTGGGACATCCTAGCACACATTAAAACATTAGGCTCTAACACAAACTTTGTCATGCCCCGACCTCGGGGAGCGCAACCGGCACTCAACAGAGATAACCTGGCCGAGCAAGCCTGCTAGATTTCCTTCTACCCAACTCACCCATAAATAAAGAGAATATAAACTTCATTAATTAATACCACGAGGTTCATGGACAACACTAGTTCTATTAGATACTTCATTAATACGTCCCCAAAACAATACATTTCACAACCATAGTTTACAGTGTAAGCATGAGATACAATTACGACATCTTTAGTTTAACTTTCTCACACTAATACACAACCCACACTATGTCTACGGAGCCAAATAGATATAGAAGAGTACAGTAATAGTGCCGGCAACAAGGCTCTGGTTATACCTCAAAACAAAATACACACTGAACAAAAGATGCACGACCCCGGAAAGAAGTGAGGCTTACCAAGTCAGCTGAAAGATGAGTGTACCGCTATCACTGGTCAATGTCTTCCCATGTGGAACTGCCCGCATCTATTAAAGATGCAGTGTCCCCGGCAAAAGGGACGTTATTACATGTGGAATAGTACTAGTATGAAAACTAAACACCTATTCAAGGACATGGAAATACAATATGACTTACAATGAGTTACGGTAACAATAGAAGGCTTAATTAGCGGTTAAAACCACAGCAAATTTAGTAAGAGCTTTCAATAACATTAACAAACATCAAGTCGGGGATCCTCTACAACTATCTTACATATAGCGGCCCCTCCGCCTCACCCCGATGTATGCGGGTGGAGGTGCCATCACAATACCAAGAACTCTACACAAAGTAGCCCCCGCCTCACCCAAATGTATACGGGTGGAGGTGTACTCGCCATAACCCAACACTATACAAAATGGCCCTGCCGCCTCACCCTAATATATGCGGGTGGAGGTGTACTCACAATATCACAACACTACACAAAGCGGCCCCACCGCCTATCCCCAATATATGCGAGTGGAGGGTACTCACAATATCGCAACACTACATAAAGCAGCCTCGCCGCCTCACCCCAATGTATAATGGTGGAGGTGTACTCACAATATCACAACACTATACAAAGCGGCCCCGTAGCCTCACCCCAATATATGCGGGTGAAGGTGCACCCACAATACCACAATTTAGGGTCCTAAAACTATAATAGTTTGTGCAAAAGAGTTCCCTTTCAATTCAACCATTTGGCACCTTTGGCCTTAGCAGTGTAAGTTCATAAGGTTTCATCATATGAGAAATGAGTGTTAAATCACATTGATTTCGTAGAATACCTTCATCCCGCAAAGGGTATAACATAATTAAGTCACAATAGACAATCATTAACACAAGAGGGTTTGGTCACGTTATGCAATATGAGAATCAATTTACTAGCTTGAACATCCCACATCAACAGCGTTTCAAGTTTGAGTGCATATGATAGAATTTTACAAGGGTTCGGAAATTCCGATACTAGAAGAAGAGTTTAGCCTTCAAACGTCAAAGAGCTCCCCTTAATTCACTACAGAGTTCCGAAAATCCTAGCAATCCCAAACTATTTTGAGACATAACAATTTAATTAATACAAATTAGGAGGATATTCATGGTCTCAGTTCATTTGAGCATTTTATCAAATACTAGATGTGCAAATTGGTTACAAAGTTCTTCCACAAGACTTCTTTCTCTTCACAACCTAATCTTTACCCATTTGGGCTCAACAATCTTCCAGAAACCTTATTGGTAAATGCATGTATACATAATACTCACCCAAGAATCATACTCTGAATCAACCATCTTCTACCCAAATTCGAAATTGAAAACTAGGGTATGGAACCCTACCTCTTGAGTGGAGATCTTGTGAGATTACCTTGTTGGATTTCACAGCATGGATAATATCTTGATGAACAAATCACTTTACCTTCTTCCTCTCTCTAGAACACTCTCACTTCTCTCCAAAATCATTAGATAATCGCCAAAAATTAAGCCCCAAAGGCTATTTATCAAAATGGGGCCGGGTTGTAAAAATGGGAAAATGGACCCTTCGAATTTAGGTATGTGGTCGCTGAACTGACCGCAGAACAGCTATGCGGTCCGGAAAATGGATTGCAAAACTGATGCCCAGAACTAGGCTGCACTGGAGCGGTCTGCGACCATTCTATGGTCCACAAATCGCTTATTCGGCCGCATAATGAATTATGCGACCGCAAAATGGGCGCAAAACAACTTTCAAAATTCAACAACTCCCTGCTCAACTCTACGACCATTATGCGGCCCGCAAAACTGTTCTTAGTCGCGAAACAGACCGCAGAATTGCCTTATTCTACAACCTTCAAACACGTAAACCTACCTCAACACCACGAAACCTTAAATTCCTTGCGAAATTTTATGGGGCCTTACAGCTTCTTCTACTTAGGGTCATTCATCCTCGAATGAGGGTCAAAATTCACCATTAGCGCACAATGTGGCCCAACTGTTAATTCGCACACACTAGCAGTCTCAAAATTTCGCGAACTCCCTCAATTTCCAAACATTTCGCCAGAGTCTCCCCTGTAGATGAGCCTGTCCACCTATCAGAGAATCCTATAAACCAATCCTAATAACATATACATAATCTGATGACGCAACATAACATAAAAACAACACCAACCGTGGCCTCATAAGCAATATAGTACCAGAAGAGGAACATCCTTAGCATAAGTTGTACAAATGATACATAACTCATAGGCAACAATCTCATAGAACGATTACATAGTTCTTCAAACAAATAAGGGTACTTCTTCTTCATTTCTTCCTCGACCTCCCAGGTGGCTTCTTTAATCTGCTGGTTGCGCCATAACACTTTCACGGAGGTAATTTCTTTATTTCTCGACTTTCGGACATGATGATCAATAATAGAAACTAGAATTTCTTCATAAGTCAATTCCTCATTAACCTCAATAGTCTCAACCGGAACAATGAGTGTCGTGTCTCCAACTACTTTCTTCAACATAGACACATGAAATACCGGGTGCACTAAGGACATTTCGTCGGATATTCCATCACCACTTCTTCTCGTCGGATATTCCACCACCACTACTTCAATTTGTGGGGTGCTCCCATGACCATGCTAATTTGTAGGACATTGCGATTGATTTCTATCTAAAAGGGTGAAGGGTTTGGTGAGTATTTTGCTCTCAATCCTTAGTGTCTTATATGGATTGATTAGTCATTCTATAGAAGGCACGTCATCGAGTGCATAACCCATTGACATTAGGGTGGCTTTCCTAATTGTGAGTCGATACTGAGGATCAACCCACCTAAGGTTTATGCAGCATGACCTATGTTTTCTAAGAGTACAGTGTTTCCTAAATTTTTAGGGGGGCTGAATAAATGTGAGACAATACATTAGTTGGCCTAACAAGGTCGTTCTCTGAAACTAGAGAGCTCTAAAAGAAGGTTCAGAGGGATTAAAAGACAACCCTTACGTGACATTGTGTGTGATTGTGTACGGCAAAGACTCGATAGGAAAAATGAGATGACAGTGAATAAAGCAGTAACAAGTAACTGTGATGAAAAAATTATAATATTAAGAATAAACACATAAACACATATCAGCAGGTTACAAAGTCATGTAAAGTGTAAGCAAGTAGGATGAAGCAAATAAAAAGATATTTGCAGGTTAAACACACAATTAAAGAAGAATATGGAAAAACATCCCTAAATTCAAGTCTAGCCTAAGTCTTCTAAGGTTTGAACCTAAGTGTACATCCCCACCCGATTCTCCATGTTGTTGCACCCTATTTTGCACAAGTTAAAACAAAATACAACTAGTGGTTCTTCGAAAGTTGATAAAAGAGTCGCCACCTACTCTTTAAGGTATATTAGGGTATCTATAAGTATGTGGAGACTATTATCCTAATGGTTTGTTAAACGGTGAGATATGGATAAGGGTTCTAGTTATTTTAAGTTAGGTATCCCTTCAAATCTACATGAGGTAGCTCCTTAAACTTAGGCTAGGTTCGCGAAGAAATATCCATATTCTGGTTGATTAGTGGTTATAAATTGCTTAATAGGTTTTATAAAGCAAGAAAATGCTTAAATACATATTCCGAAATTCATCTTGTTTTCTTTTGAGAAAGATGGTACATGTCATTTAGAAATAACAATGTTTATTTAAAAATTTTCCTATTTATGTTTTTGCAAAAATGAGAAGATATCATGTGACAAAGAATATACCTTGTCTATCTAAGTAGTTTTTGGGCGAAAAGACTCCATATATTTCTAAAGAGGTATCTGATTTTCATGAAACAACCTTGTTTGCTTCATTTTTTTGAAAACATTGTGCTTGTCTCATCCACATTGAAACCGTATGGTGCATTTCGAAACCTTTTAGAGGATTTCTATTTTTTAACATGGTTTTTTAATTCAATTTCGTTTTTACCTTATCGCGTTCTATAGATGCCTAAGTCCAAGGAAAACCTCATTAAAAGATAAATGAAAGATTAATTATCGAAAGCAGTTAGCTTCAAGAACTTTTGAAAAGAAACGTCAGGGTCGCTTAGAGGTGATTAATCATAATTACCCTTTTTTACTTATTAGATTTTGGCTTGCCCTAAGGTCTGCCTAGACAATTAAATAGCCACTAGTATCAAATAGTAATTTTAGTTTCCCGAAGACATATACAAGAAATTAAATGATAACATCATATATTTAAGTAAGCGGAAGAAATTGGACTCTCCTATATTAGGCTGGCAAAGCAAGCTAGGCCTATATTGATCCTAAGCGGCGGCAGAGTTCAGCAAACGAGGAAATAGCCCAATTCTTGAAATTGGGCCTGAGTTCTGAATGAACTCAACAGGTACAATCGATCAAGCATAAAAGAGAAAGAGAAAACAATTAATATATATTTAGCATGAAGTAAGGTGATTATAACAAAAGATCTAAAGAATATAGTAAACCAAATTTTATTTGTGCTAAATCTGTGAAGATTAGTTGAGGTCAGTGACCAAAGGCTTAGGGTGAACCATGTTTATTTATGAAATACCCCTATGGGCCCCTGACACTTCAGAGTTCATGAGAGTCTCATGAACCCCGAGTAGTGCTTGAGCCAGGGAGGGGTACCTCAACCACAAAATAAAGCTCACACCCAAATACCCTTGATCGTTGACTCTTACTCTTCCTCAAATGTTTGGACACAAGAAAAGTATAAATTTAACTTTTTCACATTGTCAGCATGAAAGAAGTAAGTACAAAAGGTTCATCATAAACCTTTCATAGGTTTAGCCACACAAAAGTATTAACAACTTGGAATCACATAGTCATTTAGACATTACAACTATCATTAGTGTGCACAGGCATAACCAGCTTAGAACCAACACAACATTGACTTTAGAACCTCTTATCGGAATACTGGTTATAAAGATAAGTCACTGCAGGTAGACTTTTAGAATTTAAATAATATCAAAGACCCTGACGTTGATCATAACATGTACATATACTAAAGAGGACCACTACTAGGATACAGTCAAGCAGAAGTTATAATTTGCAAATGGCTGATTATACGCTACTAGTAGATATGCTCCATTTACAATTTTAAGGTCAGCAATGTCATGTTAAGTAGGACCACTACTAGGATACAGTCAAGCATAAGTTATAATTTGCAAATGGCTGATTACATGCTACTAGTAGATATGCTTTATTTACAACTTTAAGGTCAGGGATGTCATGTTAAGAGGTCTAAGATATCAGCGGTTGACAAAGATAAACATGTATACTTATTTTGCCATCCTCCTCAAGGTCCAATACTTCAAAACCTTTCGTAAGGAGGTTCATATCACCAAAACGCTATGAGAACTTTCAGAGTAGTTTTAACAGGTATGCACATAACTGGGACTTTATTTCATTGAACACTTATGCTAACAATATTACTCAGAGTTCCCAAAGAGCATACTAATCAACTAGGTCAAGAGAGACATCGACATGAATACGAAGACTATCCTTTGTTTCATTTAATCTTTATGGGCATGGTTTCCAATCATGATAATTTGTAGTCTATCAGGTTATCAGTTAATGAAAGTCAAAAAATACTCATGTTAATGAGTGAATGCTTCCACAAATAGTGATGTCAAACAGTCATGAGATAGCAATATAATGGCACTCATTGCATGGCTGATCTAAGCAAGACAAGCAGATCACAACAAGTAAAATCTAGTTATGTGTGCAGGTTACCTAATATGCTAACAAGGTTCGTCATATGATTTTCTTTTATATAGGTTGTCATTATAGTCACATACGATCCATTCTATCAGAGCAACATAGTGTCATGAAAAAAACTGCCAACTAGAGTTATTTAGGCAAACAGACCAACATGAGAAGCATGAGAAGAACCATTAGTAAGAATAATTCATTGAACTAAACCAATGTAGCATAATGTCATAGGCAAGAAGATTAGGATAACACATTTTTGTATGTGTGAATGTCTTAACAGGATATCAGGAGAAGTTCAAGGGCATGATTCAGTCATCTTAGTCAACATGATAGCGTAAATGTAGCTATTACTTAACCAAACAAGGATAGGCTACATGCTATTACGAACATGGTTCAGTCCAACTAGCGTGAAGACTCAAGATGATTTGTCTATAACAGTAACAATAGTGTAAAATCAGTTGACTAGTTAAGTCATGAAAAGTTAAGTTAGTAACCATCATAAAATGAATAACAACACAAACACAACACAACTATCAGAAGACACTGCTAATCTTAAAAGAAAAGAATGACATGAAAAGCAGGACATAGCAAGAATATCCACATATTACTGATGTATATCACGAACGGCAGGTGATTAACAGGTAAACTTCATGAACACATAACTGCATAACTAGTTTAAGAAATAAAGAGGGGGGGTCAGTGTGTACTGACCTTCTTCAGAGCAGCATACCAAGTAAAGAAAGTTAGTAGTTGTCTAAGAGTCCAAACTCACAGTAATCAAGTTATAGTAATTAACTCGAGGGGGAATGAAAGGAAGAACAGAGAAATTAAGTAAGTGCTTCCGAATACTTAAACTATCAAAAAGTTCTTAGATCTTTAGTGTGTGTGTGTGTGTTAATTCAATGCTTCTTTTCATTTTTTTCAATGTGTTTTTGTTAGGTGAGAGCATTCAAAGCTCTATTTCTAGTGGCATTTAAGCATTAGGGTTCCTTTTGAATTCAAGGAGATAGTAGGTGATGACGAGGAATCGATGATGATAGAAAGAAGTTAAAAACAAAAGGAAATCAAAGGGGGAAATCAGAGTGGAATTTTCCTTGAAGAAACTCAAACGTTGGAGACTGAAGGACCGTTGGTCAAAGCCTTATGTCCAGAGGTCACTATGTTTGACCATTGGACAACGAATAGTGATGATAAGGTCAAAGATTCATGGTCATGTATGCTTCGATTTGATTGAATTGGGGAGGGAATAATGATATTCCAGTTAGCATTTTTTAGGTCTAGGGTTTCATTGATTTTGGAGTCGAATAAGGATGATGAAAAGGGAAGGACATCTGGTGAGATTCTCGGATTGGAGAGATAATATGGTTGATTTGAGTGAACTTGCACGAATTTGTGCAAGGTCCAGGATTGATGGAGGCTTGCATGGTTGAGAGAAAATGGAAAAGAAACGGAAAGAGGGGCGGCGGGTCGTAGGGGTAATGATTACGACTAGTGGCCGTCTTTGGTTAAAACTGAAAGATGAGAGATGAGCCGTTGGATCATTTTGATAAACTGATCTGGACTTTTGAGGATTAAAAATTGATAAAAGAGTTAATACGGAAAAAAAATATGCACATAGGATCTTTGTGATCCAATGAATGAGATGAGATGCTGAATAATTTAACAAGTAAAAGGAAAGTTGGGATTAATTATGGACCGTTGATTATTTTGATCAACGGTCCAAATGCATTGTATTAGTTGTGTGAGTGCCTAGAGAGGATTGATGTTGTGGACTGTGACTGTTTTAGAAGAAGTGGCATGGATTTCCATCTTTCAGGAGGCTGGGCGTCGCTAGACCGGGTTGGCAAGTTTTGGGCCGATGTGTAATGACACGACCAATTGATTTGAGAATATGCATTTTGTTCGGTGATTCGTGGGCATGAGTAGCTTCATATTATGTACTACGACTTGTGGGATTCGTCGATTCTTGTTTTTGGGTAATTTAGGATTGATTTGGAAGAATGATTCAACTAGGAAGCTTTAAGTGAAAAGAATTGATCAAGTGGTTTGTGTATTTTACCTCAGATCAGAGTTTTGATGGTTTCATTAGGTTCGTATGGTTATTTTGGACCTGCTCTTATGGCTAGAATTGCACTTGGATGTTTCTTGAAGGTTTTGGCGCTAGTTGGCAAAAGTTGACAATTTGAAGGTTTAGAAGGTTCGTAAGTTTGACCGGGAGTTGACTTTGATGATATCGGGTTTGGATTGTTGTTTTGGTAGTTGGAATATGTTTGTTATATCATTTGAAACATGTGTGTAAATTTTGAGATCATTCCGAGTTGATTTGATATGGTTCGACACGAGTTTTGAAAGTTAAAAGTTATTAAGTTTGATTTGAGGTGCGATTCGTGGTTTTGATTTTGCAATGAGCAATTTGAGGCCTCGAGTAGGCCCGTGATAAGTTTTGGAACTTGTTGGTATGTTTATACCGGGTCCAGAGGGGCTCAAGTGAGTTTCAAATGTGTTTTAGATCATTTTGGAACATGTTGGCTAATGCTAGTTTTTGGCAGGATTTAGGGTGGTCGACCTGCAGAACTATGGGCGCAAGTGTGGCGTACCTAAATGCTGATCGGTGAGCGCATAAGTGAAGCGATTCTGGGAGAGGAGAAAATAGTAGAAGCGGAATGTAGGGCACATCTTCGCATCCGTAGGAGCGGACCCTTGATCACAGAAGCGGGATGTGAGATTGGTAGGGAGTTTTGAGGAAGCAAAATACTAGTCGCACCTGCGATGTTATAAAACGGAGATGTGTCCACATGTTTGGGTGGTCTGGGCTTAAGTGAATTCTGCAAAAATGGAGATCTTGTTGTAGACGTGATGCTGCAAAAGCGGTTGATGGTTCGCATATGCCAAAATGATGGGCAAAACATTATATATATGAGGGTTGAGTTATTTTATCCCATTTTGGGCAATGTTTTAGAGGAGTTTCAGCATATAGATTGGGGTAAGTGTCTTTGACTTGGATTTGTCTATTTTACATTGTTCTATCATCAATTTTGGCCTTTATTCGATGATTCAAAAAGCTAAACTTTCCTAAAAGTTAATAATCGGGTTTTGAACAATGATTCAAAGTCCGAATTGAATGAAATTGGTATGATTGGACTCGCGATCGAATGGGTTGTTGGAACTTGTGAGTTTTGTCATTTTCCGGCATGTGGGCACAGGTTGAATTTTTTATTGAACACTCGACCTTTATCGCTTGGGTTTGTATCTTATGGTATTATTTGATATTTTTGAGTTGCTTTTGCTTAATTTCAAGCTGTTCGGAGGTTGATTTGCACGGGATGGAGTTTCTAGAGTACTGCTTTGCTGGCTTGCATTTAACTTGGCTTGTTCGAGGTGAGTAACATATCTAATCTTGGATTTAAGGGTAACTATATTAAGTGTTCGAGTGGTTCTTAGGCAATTATAGGCCATGTTCTGCTATCATATTTCTTTGATATCATGTTCTCTCCACTTGTATGACCACGTGAGTTATTATTCATGCTAGAAATCATGTCTAGGCTATCTGTTTAATTATTTGAGACATGATATGGCTATTTGTGTCATGTAGAGTTATTTGCCATAGCCATAGTCATATTGTTTAGTCACGATAGTTACATCTGTATGTTATATATTTGTCTCCGTGCACTTTTGATACGCTATCTCACATGTTATTGGTGTTTTTGTACGTGACACAAGCTTGAGCTGTACTTAGGCACATTGTTGTATTCTGTGTTATGTAATTCTTTTATGTTTTGCGAGATGTTGACATATAGAGACTTGAGATTATTGTTGACTGATGTGGGTCATGGAGCCATGTTGTGAGTTATGATGGATCTGTTTTCATGCCGCATCGGTTATATATTTATTAAGGTGGCGCAAATGCCAAGCACCACATTGGGCTATGTGTTACTGATTTTGAGGCTGCATGTGCACCAGGCCCCATGATTGGGGTATGTCATTATCATTAACCCTTGGGCAGGATCTGCCTCTCCAGATTCTCACATACCAGCAGTGGGTGCATGCGTAGTGTTTTTTATACGTGCTTTGATGAAGGGCACTTATGCCAGGCACCCGTACAATGCTAAGTGTTACTAAATGTGATGATAAGGGCCTTGTGCCAGGCACCGTGAGCATGCTAAATGTGGTTATTCTTGGTTTCACTGCGATGATATTGAGCTGACATGAGTATTTGACATATAGGCGTAGAGATATATATTCCTCATGCTAGACGGCATATGGTAATTGATGACTTGACATGTATATTGACATGTAGGCGTACATATGTAATTTCTTCATGCTAATTGGTAAACAAGAATTCTTATCTAGTGTTGTAAAATGAAAAATATGATTCTTTTGAGAAACTCATGTTTAGTTGATTCCGGTGGGAAGATTTGGAGTTTGACTGTCATACTTTAAAAGCGTGTCTAGTTTTCCGTAACTGTGATCGAGCTGAGTATGATATTCTCTGAGTTATTTACTATTTTCGGCATTATCATATTTCATGTTGTTATTGATAATTGTCATTAAACCGGAGGATAGGCTTGTTACTTATTGAGTACAAGGGCTCGGTTGTACTCATACTACACTTTTGCCCCTTGCGTGCAAATCTTGGAGCTGATGTTGTTGTGTATGGTGGGAGTTGGCATTGAAGATTTACCCATTTTCCAGAATATAGCTGCCACTTGTTCTTGGTAGTTTTAGATTCAAATATTTCTATATACATTTTAAACAATAGTTATATTTATTTTTATACTAGTTTTGTAAATCTAAGTCTTAGTGGCTCATGACTTGTACTACCAATTTTCGGGTTACTGTATAGAAGTTCAATTATCTCATTTAATGATTTATTATTTATCTTTGTTGGAATTGTGGAATTGTTATTGGCTTATCTAGCGGGTTGGGTTAGGTGCCATCATAAGTGGTGGATTTTGGATCATGACAAGTTGGTATCAGAGCTCTAGGTTCATAGGTCCTACAAGTCAGGAGCAAGCGTCTAGTAGAGTCTTCTAAATCGGTATTATGACATCCATACCTATCTTCGAGAGGCTACAGAGCATGTATGATAAATTTCCCATCTTTTCCTTATCATGCGGCACTGAATCTGCTTGAAGCTTATCTCTTTGAATTCCTTCCGCTCACTAGTCGTGATGTTAAGCATGTGATTACAGCTGTGCATCAACGGCTTGTGGAGCCATGGATGAGGTGCAAGATTGTTATGTGTGTCTTGGTGATGGGCCAGGCTGGAAGACTTGAGGGCAGGTTTAGACTACAGCTTGGGCTCGGTAGTTTCAATTTTGTAAGTATTGCTTTTAGACTTATATATCTGGTAGTATCTCTTAGGAGTGGGATTTATCGCTCAGTGAGTGGTTGGATAGCTATATGATGAGTATGATTTGACTGCAGGATGTGTTCAGATTTCTTCGAGATGGGAAGGGTTTGCTTGGGATGTGAAAAGGACTATGAGTGCTTGATTTCTGTCTTGATGTGTTGTACAGTCTCGAGTTATGAGCGTATTAAGGGATCTTTCATATTGTTCATTTGTGGATTATAGTAGACTCTTATATCTTGTTGACGAGGTTAGACTTGGGAATATTTACCAATCGTATAGTGGTTGTGACCATGGCAGTGCATAGTGAAATTCTAGTTTGAGGCTAAGAGGTGGGTTATCTCCTGCGGAATGGTCTACGGATGTGTGATCCTTATGATATTTTTGTTGACAATTTCTTCCCTCCAGTGGGTTATATGTGTTGCAATTTGAGTTTTGATTGCTTGAGGAACTTGGCTTGACTGTCACGAAGAAGAATGTGAGATTAGCACATGATTTGAGATATTTATGATTTGTATTACATGAGCTTATGAAGGATGTAGTTGAATTACAGTATAGGATTATGGCAGTAATGAAGTAACGGTATTGTGGGTTATTAGATGTTGTGTTCTATGGCATTGAGCCAAGAGGGGGAATCTGCTATCGACGATCAAGTTGCATGGTTATGCGTTACATTAGTTTCGGCCTGAGGTATGTTTGTGGATCAGTTATGACTTGAGGAGATTGGTTTTGAGGATGACTTGATCAAGAAAATTTGTAGATGCATGATGTAATACACTTTATGGATATATGGAAATCTTGGAATAATTCGGGTTTGTTATTCGTAATGCAGGTAGTGTACATGGAATAGGGATTCACTCGGTTATTTAGAGATGCCGACTATTTCCTTGAGGTGTTTTTGTGCTAATAGAATACAGGTCGTTCGGCTGATTTGGGTGGTGCATTTGAGATTAGGATAGGATGGATAACTCTCGAGAAGGTTCTAATGGGTTCAAGAATCATATTTGGTATTTGAGGAATTTCCGGATTTGTAAATGGCTAATATTTGAGATTTGCGTTGAATGGTGCCGAGCCTTACTGTATTTACATATTGTTATTGATTCTACATTTCATCAATTGAGAGGTTAAAAGGAACATCTCCAGCTTCATAGAAAGTCTCTTCAGATTGGGTATCTCGGATGCGATATTTTAGGGTGCTTAAGAAGGAATACAGTGGCTTATAGGCTTTACGACGATATGGTATCATGAAAGGATCTCTTGCGGTGAGCTTGGGGTTAAGAATAGTAGTGTACTTTCAAGGAAAGGTGTTAACTTTAATGTAATACGGATTGAACTCAGAGAAATAGGACAATTCCATGCCCCGACCTCGGGGAGCGAGATCAGCGCTCAACTGGGATACCCCAGTCAAGTAAGCCTTTACAATGCGTTATACCCGAACATATCCATGAATATAGAGAAGATATATTTCATTAATTAGACCATGAGAAGATCGAGTGAGCAACACCAATTCATTACCATTGGTTACATCATTTACAAGTCTCAAAAATATTCCATTACACATTCATAGTTAATAAGTGGAACATGTGATACAAATCCAACATTCTAGTTTGACTTTCCCAACCCAATATACAACCCACACTATATCTATGGAACCTCTAATAGATACAAAAGTGTAATATGATAGTGATAGCAACAAGGCTCCGTTATACATAGAGGAGAAGAGATACAAGACCCCAAGAAGAAGTGGGGCTCACCAAGTCAGCTGAGGAGAGGGTAAACTATTATGACTGATCAATGCCGCCTACTGTGGAACCACCTGCATCCATTAAAAAGATACAGCGCCCCCGGAAAAAGGGACGTTAATACATGTGGAATAGTACTAGTATATAAGACTAAACACCTTCTCAATAGAACGAGTAACAATATCATGAGAAAAAATTATAGGATCTAAATGAAAGCCTCAAATAATACCAATGCATCAAGTTAGAAGCAAGATAAGTTTTCAGGTAAATTTCAATATTTTAGGTTGGGAGATCTTTAGTACCAATATACCACCGTGACATTAGCACGGAATCCAATCACTGCTCGATCAGCTAGGTCATCTTATCCATAGACACCCAATAACAATCACAATCACCACCATGTGCGCGGCACGACGTCCGATCTTGCCCGGATCGGCTAGGCCGTCTCACCATAATGCTGTGTGGCTCGATATCACCCTTTGCTAGCAATCATCTCATCCCAATAAAGGGGAATAATCTCAACACATCAATCTCATCCCATTTAAGGGGAATGTTCTCAACACATCAGTTCAAGGATTTACCCCTCAATCACTCCTATACCGACACGTGTAGTTTCGGGGTTAGGTAACTTCATCCTACCCTTCCTCGGTGGCAAACGATACTCCCAAAATGTTTATTATAAAAAATACTTTCACCTCAGTTCATAACCTTTTATACATCTTTTCATTTCATTCGCACTAGTGGCCACAAATTTATTATTATTCTTGGCACGTCGTATTTCTTACCCCTTTCACTTTCAAGCATCATCATGGGTTATCAAAAACAAGGCATCTCTAATCACGACTTTTAGTACACATATGACCAAATAAGAGTCTTAGGCACATTGAGTTTTCTTCAACAATTTGGCATAATAACTTGCAATTGAAAAATGATTGAATTCATAATAGTTTGATACACAATCCATACTTTGAATGCATTCCCAAAAGATAACATAATATGATAAGAGCATACGGACCACATTTGGAGCATATATCTTTCAACTCAAAATTTATTCGGAATAGTCCAATTTATAGCGAATAACTCGGATCATGAGAAATAAGAGCTTGGCCTATCATATTTGAGACTTATGAGAACATCGTGGGATGCAATTCTAAGAGAGAGGTTTAGCTAACCTACCTCGCTTTGAGCTTTCCCTAAATTACCACAACGTTCCAAAAATCCTAGCAACTTTAATCTATTCAGAAACATAACAAAACTAAACCATAAATAGGAAGATATTCGGAGGTCCAGCTCATTTAAGCATTTCATCAAACACTAGGTGGGCATTGTGATTTCAAGGTTCTCCTATGGTGGATTGCTTAATCCCACAACCCAATGTTTCCTATTTGAGCTCAACAACCTTCCCACATACCTTATTGGTACATGCATGTATAAATAACACTCTCCTACCCAAGAATCACACATTTTATTACCCATCTTCTACCCGAAACTCGAAATGGAAAGTTACGGCTAGGACCTTACCTCTTGGATGAAGACCTTGTGAGTTTTCCTTGTTGAATTTCAAAGCTTGTGCAAGGATTGATGAACAAAACACTTGGGGCTTCCTCCTCTCTCTCTAAAACACTCCCCTCCCTCTAAAATGGCAGTTTAGACCAACCAAAATAAACCTAAGGTAATTTATATAAAAAGGGGATCGGGTTATAAGATCAGAAAATGGACCTTCCGAACTCAACTCTGCGATCGCAGAGTGCACCGCAGATCGAGTCTGCGATCCGCAAAGTGGACCGCGAAATGATCCTCCAATACTGAGCTGGCCTAGTCCAGTGCGATAGATCCACGATTTGCAAATCGGTTATGCGGTCGCATAATGTGCTGCAGAATCTTCTTCCGATGTTTTCTCATGCTCGTTCTACAACGGATGTGTGGCCCACGAAATTGTTATACGGTTGCATAATGGACAACATAATGGTCTACAAAATTGGCACAAGTCTTGTTGCACTCTGCAGCTGATCTGCGGGCCGCATAGTTATTCTGCGGCTGCATAGTGGACCGTACAAATGTCACGTTCTACAAAATTCTTCCTTCAACTCCTCGTTGCACTGTACTACCAAAAAAGGTCCGTACCGCGGCGAGCAATTTCTACAATCATCTAACACATTAGCCTACCTTGGTACCACGAAACCCCAGGTTTTAGTAATATTTTACAAGGCCTTACATCCTCCCCCGCTCAAGATCATTCGTCCTCGAATGGGGGTCAAAATCCGCCATCAGCATCCAATGTGATTCAACTATTAATTCACACACCCACAGTTCTAAATTTTTGACTAACTCCCCAAATCTCTAGAAATTTCGGCAGAGTTTCCCCTATAACTAGGCCTATCCACCTATCAGAGAATGCCAGAAACCAAACCTAACAACATATACATAATCCAACGATGTAACATAACATGAAGACAACACGAATGTGGCATCATGAGCGATATACATTACCATAAAGGAACACCCTTAACATCAACTGGACAAGTAATACATAATTCATAGAAGGTAAGATCTCAACATTTTCATGTAACACAACCACTTATTTACATAGTTATTCAAACAAATGAGGGTACTTCTTCTTTATCTCTTCCTCGGCCTCCCGGGTGGCCTCTTCAACCTATTGGTTTCGCCAAAGCACTTTCATGGAGGCAATCTCCTTATTTCTCAGCTTTCGGACCTGCCTATCAAGAATGGCAAGTGGAATGTCCTCACAAGTCAATCTTCATCAACCTCAATAGCCTCAACTGGAACAATAAGCGACGGGTCTCCAACCACCTTCTTCATCATGGACACATGAAACACCGGGTGCACTAAAGACATCTCTAGAGGTAGTTCAAGCTTTTAAGACACCCGACCAATACTCTTAATGATTTTGTACGGTCCGACATACCTCGGACTCAACTTCCCTTTATAACCAAACTGCATTATGCCCTTCATGCGGGAGACCTTCAAGAATACCCAATCATCCACTTTGAACTCCAAATCCCTGCGACGCACATTTGAATAGGACTTCTAATGACTATGAGTAGTTTTCAACCGTTCCATAATGATCTTAACCTTCTCCATAGCCTAATGCATGAGGTCTGGCCCTATCAACTCTGCTTCCACGATGTCGAACAATCCAACGAGAGATCTACATATCCTATCATATAAAGCCTCGAATGGTGCCATCTGATTTCTAGCATGATAACTATTATTGTAGGCAAATTCTATGAGCGGCAAATGATCATCCCAACTACCCTTGAAGTCAAGAATACAAGCGCGCAACATATCCTCCATCATATGAATAGTCCGCTCAACTTGCCCATCAGTCAGTGGATGAAAGGTTGTACTAAGATTCACCTGAGTACCCAACCTTGCTGAAATTTCCTCGAAACGATAGCGGTGAATTGTGCACCTCGATCTGAGATGATAGAATTTGGAGTGCCATGCAACCTGACTATTTCCATGATATACAACTGAGCATATTGTTTCGCTATATCGGTAGCCTTAGCAGGTAAGAAGTGTGTTGATTTTTTGAATTGATCCACAATCACCCAAATTGAGTTAAATTTGTGAGGTGTGCGGGGTAGTCCTACAACAAGGTCCATGTTGATCATCTCCCACTTCCACATTAGAACCTCGATGTTTTGCGCCAACCCACCAGATCTTTGGTGTTCGGCCTTCACTTGTTGACAATTTGGACATCTTGCCACAAAGTCCGCTTCATTCCTCTTCATATCATTCCACCAGTAGACCCTTAAGATCATGATACATCTTTGTGGAGCCTGGGTGCACGAAATACCTAGAACTGTGAGCCTCGGCCATGATTCCTTCTTGGAGACCATCTACATTTGGAACACATAATCGCCCTTGGTACCTTGGTGTACCATCCTCCATGCCAAGAGAAAAAGCCGTGGTTTTATGTTTATGAATCCCCCCCTACAACTGTACCAACAATGGATCGTCGTATTACTTCTCCTTGACTTCCGCAACAAGAGATGATGCAGCCCTATTTTGCATAATTACCCCTCCTTCACTAGAGTCTGCAATACGAACTCCCAAACTAGCCAATCAATGAACCTCCTTGGCCAACGGCCTTTGATATGCCTCCAAGTGAGCTAAACTACCCATAGATTTCCGGCTAAGAGCATCCGCCACAACATTAGCCTTCCCCAGATGATATAGAATATCGATGTCGTACTCCTTCAGTAATTCAAGCCATCTTCCTTGCCTTAGGTTCAATTCTTTTTGTTTGAAAATGTATTGAAGGCTTTTATGATCTGTGAATATATTCACATGGACCCCATACAAATAATGACGCAAAATCTTCAATGTGAAAACCACCGCCACAAGCATTAAGTCATGTGTTGGATATTTGTTTTCATGATTCTTGAGTTGCATAGAGGCATAAGAGATCACCTTACCATGTTGCATCAATACACACCCAAGTCTGATCCTTGAAGTATCACAATAAACCACAAACCCATTTGTACCCTCTAGTAGGGTCAACACCAGTGCCGTAGTCAATCTTGAATACAACTCTTGGAAGATCTTTTCAAGCATCTGACCATTGGAACTTAACTGTCTTCTGCGTCAATTTAGTCAACAGAGAGGCAAGAGTAGAGAACCCCTCCACAAACTTCCTGTAATACCCAGCTAAGCCGAAGAAACTACGAATCTATACTGGATTCGTAGGTCTAGGCCAATTCTACACAGCTGCATTCTTCTGAGGATCAACCTTAATTCCTTCTCTGGAGACAACATGACCCAAGAATGTGATGGATTCAAGCCAAAATTCAAACTTCGAAAACTTAGCATACAACTTATGCTGATACAAAGATTGCAGAACTACCCTGAGATGATCGACATGGTCCTCTCGACTTCCTGAATATACAAGAATATCATCAACGAATAGTATCACAAAGGAGTCGAGAAAAGGCTTGAAGACTCGGTTCATAAGATCCATGAAAGGTAAGGTTTATGTCCCCTTCCACTTTTGTATTATGATTCTATCAATTAAATTCCTATTCAACTAAAAACAAAAAGATCCATTAAAGCTGCCGGACACCAGAAATTCGAAGTGCCCATACTGGGTCCTGAAGGCTGTCTTCGAAATATCCTGCTCCCAGAAATTCAATTGGTGAAACTCAGATCTTAAACCAATTTTAGATAAGTACCTAGTACTCTGCAATTGGTCAAAAAAGTCATCTATCCTTGGCAGTGGGTACCTATTCTTGATCATGCCCTTGTTGAGTTGTCGATAATCAATATACATTCTCAGTGACCGACATTTCTTCCTTACAAAGAGGACCGCTGCGCCCCAAGGCGACACACTTAGCCGGATGAAACCATTCTCTAACAAATATTTAAATTGTTCCTTTAGTTCCTTCAATTCTGCGCTATTTCAATTTTGCAGGGTGGAATAAATATAGTTGCATGCTTAGCATCACATCAATCCCAAAATCAATCTCCCTATCTGGTGGGATCCTAGGGAGCTCATCAAAATCGACCATCCCCAATTCAATTAGATCGACTATGGGGTCCCGACCACGCACCGTGACCACACTATTCCAATAAACCCGCGCGGCCACAATAGACTCACCAACCGGAGTAGATACAAAGAACGACTCATGAAGTTGTTTCGGTTCTATCTCAAATTCCATAGCAACATAAGCAGTGGCATAGGATAAAGTGGAACCGGGATCAATAAGAGCATATACATCATGAGATTGGACAGTTAATATACTTGTGACAACATCTGGAGAAGCCTACGAACTCTAGCAACCCTCATAGCATAAAACTGGCTAGATCCTCCGAAACTTTGTGCACCACCCCTAGCTGCACCACGCCTTGCGGGTGCTGGAATGCCTCGAGCTAGAGGAGGTACTGCTGATGTAGTAGCTCCAGACCTAGCTGGGTGTGTCAAACCCCTGCGCACACTCTAGCGGGACGAACGATAATCCCTCTAAATGTGACCCATCATACCACTCTCGTAGCATATAGGTAGGTCCATGTAGCAGACCCCTCAGTGCATCTTCCCACACCTACGGCAAGGGGGCCTCCGCTGCTACTAGAATCTCCCACTAGGCCGACCCTGCTGGTAGGATCCCCTGCTGCCCTGACCGGGCCTGATACGGCTCCACTCTTACTAATTGGGCCCTGATGGCTATGCACTAACTGAAGACTAAGCAAAAGGACTGTGATGGCCCTAATGATCCTCCCCTAAATGCCGACTTACCACCACCACCACCAGAAGAACCACCAAAGTTTCCGGCGGATCGGGCCTTACTGCTACCCTCTCGCTCCATTCTGTTCTTCAATTTGCGGGTCTCTGTGGCTTGAGAAAATGCCACCATCTTCCCATAGTTCATGTCAGAATTCAAGGTAGTTGTAGCGGCCACATTAATAACCAAGGGGGTGAGGCCCTACACAAACCGGCAAACTCTGGCGTCTATAGTGGGCAACATGTAAATAGCATAGATGGTACTCCCACACAATCATGCTACCTTGCCTCAGGCTTTGAAACTCGGTGGCGCAGGCTGCCTTAGTCTCGACATGCAAGAAATGATCGATAAAGGTATCGGCAATCTCACTCCACCTCGCCAGAGGACTCTCCTCCGCACGGTACTCCTCCCACAGCTCAAACCAAGAACATGCCACCTATTTCAAGTGGTAGAAAGCCAACTCCACTACTTGCATCTTAGTAGCACGCATAACTTGGAGAGTCTGGTGCATCTCATCAAAGAAGTCTTAAGGGTCCTCCTCGAGATTAGTACTTGTGAACACTGGAGGATCTAACTAAAGGAACATGTTCACCCTAGAACGAGCAGAATAATCTGGCTGACTGGAAGAAGTAGGTGGAACACTCGATCTCTGGGCCTGGAAGCCACTTTATGAGCTAACATCTATAAGTCTCCCCTAAAGTCCCCATCAGAAACCCTGGGACCGAAAGCTGATGTTTGAGGTAGTACTTGATTATCAGCTGGATGAATCATTGCAAACTCAGTAGGTGTAGGAATTGGTGCAGTCTGAGCGGGAGTAGTAGAACTAAGCGGTGTAGTAGTTGGCGGAATATCCTCACCCCTCGGGTGGACACCCACATCATCAAGTATAGAATCAATTGCCACTCCTAGGGTGTCATTGGCTCCCTGGCCAGTTCTTGCCTTCATCCTAGGTGCCATATACTAAAATTTAGAACAATGCACGAGTTAAAGGAGGAACAACCTTACTATCAGCTCTTTCGTACGACCTAAAACATCAATCAAGGGTATTATTCCTAAATGCCCAAGTAGCCCCCTAATTATAGATGTGGTCGACAACACATCGAGTAAGAAGGACTCTGCTACACACAGCTCTGAGATATCCTAGGACTCTTTTAAACCTTAGGCTCTAATACCAATGTCATGCCCCAACCTCGGGGAGCACGACCGGCTCAACCGGGATACCCCAGCCAAGCAAGCCTATAGAATGCCTTCTACCCGAACTTACCCGTGAAAATAGAGAAGATATATTTCATTAATTAGACCATGAGAAGATCAAGTGAGCAACACCAATTCATTACCACTGGTTACATCATTTACAAGTCTCGAAAATATTACATTACACATTCATAGTTGAGAAGTGGAACATATGATACAAATCTAACCTTCTAGTTTGACATTTCCAATACCAATATACAATCCACAATATGTCTTCGGAGCCTCTAATAGATACAAAAGAGTAATGTGATAGTGCCAGCAAGAAGGCTCCGGTTATACCTCAAAACACAATACATAGAGGACAAGAGATACAAGACACCAAGAAGAAGTGGGGCTCGCCAAGTCAGCTGAGGATATGGTGTACTGCTATTACTAATCAATGCTGCCTTCTGTGGAACAACCTGCATCCATTAACCATGCAACTCACTCGTCAAAAGGGGCGTTAGTACATATGGAATAGTACTAGTATGTAAGACTAAACATACTCTCAATAGAACGAGTAACTAGATCAAAATGAAAGCCTCATATAACACCAATGCATCAAGTTAGGAGCAAGATAAATTTTCAAGTAAATTTCAATATTTTATGTTGGGAGATCTTTATTACCAGTATACCACCGTGACTTTAGCACGGAGTCCGATCACGGTCCGATCGGCTAGGCCTTCTTATCAACAGACATCAAATCACAATCACAATCACCACCACGTGCGCGGCATATGGCATCTGATCTCTACCCAATCGACTAGGCCGTCTCACCACAATGCTGTGTGGATCGACATCACCCTTCGCTAGCAATCATCTCATCCCAATTAAGAGGAATAATCTCTACACATCAATCTCATCCCATTTAAGGGGAATGTTGTCAACACATCAGTTCGGGGATTTACCCCTCAATCACTCCTACACCAGCACGTGTAGTTTTGGGATTAGGTTATTTCAACCTACCCTTCATCGGTGACAAATGATACTCCCAAAATTTTTATTATAAAAAGAATTTTTAGCTCAATTCATAACCTTTTACACGTCTTTTCATTTCATTTTATTGGCACTAGTGGCCACAAATGTAATATCATTCTTGGCACGTTGGTCGTATTTCATATTCAGGCTTACCCCTTTAACTTCCAAACATCTTCATGGGTTATCAACAAGAAGTCATCTCTAATCACGACATTTGGTACACATATGAGAAAATAAGTGTCTTAGGCACATTGAGTTTTCTTCCATAATTTAGCATAATAACTTGCAATTTGAAACATGATTAGATTCATAATATTTTGATACACAGCCTATACTTTGAACACCTACCCGAAGGATAACATAATATGATAAGAGCATTCGGAACACATTTTGAACATATATCTTTCGACACATAATTTATTCGGAATAGTCCAATTTATACTGAATAACTCGGAACATGAGAAATAAGAGCTTGGCCCATTATATTTGAGATGTATGAGAACATTGTGGGATTCAAATCTAAGAGAGATGTTTATCCAACATACCTAGCTTTGAGCATTCGTTAAATTATTACATCGTTCCGGAAATCCTAGCAACTTAAATCTATTTAGAAAAATAATAAAATTGAACCATAATTAGGAAAATATTCGGGGGTCCAACTCATTTAAGAATTTCATCAAACGCTAGGTGCGCATTATGAATTCAAGGTTCGCCTATGGTGGATTCCTTCAACCCACAACCCAATGTTTACCCATTTGAGCTCAACAACCATCGCACAAACCTTATTGGTACATGCGTGTATTAATAACTCTCTCATACTTAAGAATCACAATCTTTATTACCCATCATCTACCCCAAATTCAAAATGGAAAGCTAGGGCTAGGACCTTACCTCATGGAGGAAGACCTTGTGAGTTTTCCTTCTTGAATTTCAAAGTTTGGGCAAGGATTGATGAACAAAACACTTAGGGCTTCCTCCTCTCGCTAGAACACTCACCTCTCTCTCTAGAACACTCACCTCTCTCTAAATGGCAGTTTAGACCAGCCAAAATAACCCCAAGGTCATTTTTATAAAAAGGGGATCGGGTTATAAAATCAGAAAATTGACCCTCCGAACTCAACTCTGCGATCGCAAAGTGCACCGCAAATCAGGTCTGCAGCCCGCAAAGTGGACTGTGAAATGGTCCTCCAAAACTAGGCTAGCCTAGTCCAGTTTGCAACAGATCGGTGGTCCGCATATCAGTTATGCGGTCGCATAATGCGCCATAGAATCTTTCTCCTATGTTTTCGCAAGCTAGTTCTGTGGCGGATGTACGGCCCGTGAAATGGTTGTGCGGCCACATAATGGACCGCATAATGGTCTTCAAAATTCGCTCAAGTCCTGTTGCACTCTGCAACCGATCTACGGTCTGCATAGTGATTCTTCTGCCGCATAGTGGACCACAGAAATGCCAAGTTCAGCAAAATTTTTCTTTCAATTCCCCAATGCACTGTACCACCCAAAAAGGTCCATACCGCCGTGAGAATTTCTACTATCATCCAACACATTAGCCTACCTTGGCACTACAAAACCCTAGGTTTTAGTAAGATTTTACGGGGCCTTATAGCTTGGGGGTAGAGTGGACCAGCATGGTAATAGATATGATCAAATATTTTGGTTCTTATGATGTGGTGAGACTTTAGCGGTGTTAGTGAAAATACTCTTGGGTTTGGCAACTTGTGTGACTTGGTTGAGTTAGAAGGATTCAGTTCTGATGGCTTGGTCTTATACTTAAAGGTTTCAAAGAGTTCCCAATGATTTCTACCATTGCTTGAGATGGATGTCCTCTACCGGCATAATGAGTATGTTGCGTGTTGTGATTTTGTCTTGGATGAGAGTCAAGTGGAAGGTTTCTGGCAGATGGAATGTGTATCATGTTTGTGATTTAGGGCCGATAATGGGATTCTCGTGTTTTCATATGATGGTACAATAGATGCGGGGCGTCTTGTGGGATTAAGATTTTCAGGTAAAAGGTTACTGTTTAGTTTCAATGTGAAGGCCATGAGTTCTAGACAGCATAGACGAATCCATATTTTTAGAAGAATCCTGATACAATTTGGTATCACCTGAGATAAGTGTGCATTTCAGAAAGGCGCATTGTATTTTGACTTGCGGATGCTTGACTGGTATTACGGTAATCACATGGTTGCTCGACTATTAATGTTCAAATTTTTCTATGTTGCATGGACGAATTAAGTAAGTATTTCCCATGAGGTGACTATACATGAGAGATGTGTCGGTCATTTGGGTGGTCGAGTCAGGATCGAATATGGTGATTCATGTATTCTAGGGATTTGGAGACTACGAATGTTCTCAGAGGCACGTTGTTCCTCAGTTGCAGACTATGAAGATATGGCCAAAGTTAGACAGTTGATGGTATGTATTAAGGATAGGTTATCAAGGATATTTGGGAAGGTCTTCTACCAATTTTGCGAGGATCAGAATCGATTTGGAGGCCCATTGGCAGGGCTAGGGAGGATGTGTATTTTACATCGGATCAGGTTTGTTTACTCATCACTGCTATTGTTGAGGGATGTATCATTCGGTTAGTGTTGAGCTTGTTCGTATTCTAATATGTTCCATGTGTTAATCTTCTATGCTATGATGGTTTTTGATATGTTGGCTATTTGAACGCATGATGTGGTTTTGTTGAGCCTTGTGGTAGAATTCGAGCGATATGATTATTGGGATGTCGAATAGTTGATTGCACCTTGGTTATGGCAGTTGCTGTTTGTGGTATATATGCTATATGTTTCTTTGTTGTTATGGTCATGCACTTCGTATGTTTGTTATTTATTTGCGTATGGTTGTTGAGGTTGAACATATGGCTCGAGGTATTCATGGGATGGATGGGGTCACGCGTTACAGTGGAGTTATGTTGGGATTTGATTCTTTGTGTTGATTTCTGTGTTTTGGTTCTCCTTTGTGTGATGGGTTTATAGCATTGCGCTTGTTGTAGTACCTATTAAGCTTGTGGGATGGTTCCCTCATTTGATTCTCTTTCAATTTTTGGGTACATTTGAGTTGTTTTTTATTGGTGCACGGATTTCGTGGCTTTAGGTAGTATTTGTGTGGCATGTCAGCTTGTATTTGATGACATGAATCATTGGACCTGGACTGAGTGCTGTCGGATTTAATTATGGTATGTTTGGAATAATGTTACTAGTCAACTTAGAGTTTGGTTAGGGTTCTTGTCGGGCGAGAGAGCTCCACAACTTGTTAATCTGATGAGTGGTTATGAATTTTTGTGTGTTTCTTTCATCATTGGAAGTGCACGAAGTTTTCGAACAAGGTTTTATTCGAAATGAGGCTTGGGTGACGTGGGATCACCCATGGGTATGTGTATGGTGAGTTGATTCAGTATTGTGATGGCTTTGTTGCGACTCTTGGCACGTTCGAGGATGAACATATATTTAAGTGGGGGGAATATAACGACCTGATGGGTCGTTTTGAGCATTTGCATTTTGTTTGGTGATTTGAGGGCATGAGTAGCTTCCTATGATGTATTACAACTTGTGGGATTCGTCGGTTCTGGTTTTCGGATGATTTAGGATTGATTTGGATGAATGATTCTCAACTAGGAAGCTTTAAGTTGGAAGAGTTGACCAATTTTGACTTTTATGTATTTGACCATGGATAAGAGTTTTGATGGTTCTGTTAGGTCTTGATAATAATTTTGGACTTGGGCATATGCCCAGAATTGCATTTGGATGTTTCTAGAATGTTTTGGCGCTAATTGGCAAAAGTTAGCAATTTGAAGGTTTTGAAGGTTCATAAGTTTGACTGTGAGTTGATTTTGATGATATCACATCCGGATTGTTGTTCGGGGAGTTGGAATAGGTATTTTTTGTCAATTGGAACTTGTGTGAAAAAATTGAAATCATTCCGAGTTGATTTGATATGGTTCGGCACGAGTTTTGGAAGTTAAAAGTTCGAGAGTTCATTACGTTTGATTAGAGGTGAGATTCGTGATTTTGATGTTGTTATGTGTGATTGAGACTTTGAATAGGCCTGTGTTATATTTTGGGACTTTTTGGTATGGTAGGACATGGTCCCGAAGGGCTCGGGTGAGTTTTGGATGTGTTTCGGATTACTTGGGAATATGTTGGCTAATGCTAGTTTTTGGCAAGATCTGATGTGGTCGCACCTGCGGAGCTATGTGTAGTATATGCGGTGTCTGCAGATGTAGACAATTGGGCGCAGAAGCGAAGTATGTATGGGAGAGGAGAAGACCACAGGAGCAGAAAGTTGGGCGTATCTACGCGTCCGCATGACTGGACCCTTGATCACAGAAGTGGGATGTCAGATTGTTGGGGAGTCTCACAAAAGTGAAATTCTAGTCGCACATGCGATGTTGCAAAAGCAGAGATCCTTTCGCGGGTGAGGGAGGTTGGGGCTTTAGTGAATTTCATAGAAGCAGAGATTTTTTCACCGAAGCGATGCCGTAGAAACAGCTGATGGTTCGCATATGCGAAAATGCTAGGCAGAACATTATATATTCGAGGGTTGAGTTATCTTATCCCATTTTGGATTGGGGAACTCAAATATGGGTGATTTTTGAGAGAATTTTCTCCACATGGATTGGGGTAAGTGTCTTTGACTCGAAATATTTTATCTTACATGATTCTATCTTCAGTTTTTGCATTTTATCAATGATTCAAAAAGAGAAGTTGGGGGTTTTGTCTAAACTTTTCTAAAGTGAATAATCGGGTTTTGAACATTGACCCGGAGTCGGAATTGAATGAAATTGGTATGGTTGTACTCTTATTCGAATGAGTTGTTGGAATTTGTGAGTTTTTCGGGTTCGAGCGCGCGGGCCAGGTTAACATTTTTGTTCACTGTGAGTATTTGATTAAAGATTTGACCTTTATGGCTTAGGTTTGTCTTCTATGGCGTTATTTGATGTTTTTGAGTTGCTATTGTCTAGTTTCGACCCATTTGGAGGTTAATTTGCGCGAGGTGGCGTTTCTGGAGTACTATTTAGCTTGCTTGGTATTTGACATGGCTTGTTCGAGATAAGCAACATATTGAAAATTTGATTTGAGGGTAATTATCCTTGAGAAATATGATATTTGAGATGGGTTGGGGGTGACCCACGTTCCAGGTGACGGGCGTGTGTGCGTGCACTGGGGTATTCATGATCCGAGTACTTCTTAGGCTATTATGTGCCTTGTTTTTCTATCTTACTTCTTTAATGTCATGTTTTCTCTACTTTTATGACTACGTTCGTTATTATTAATGCTAGAAATCATGTCTAGGCTATCTATTTAATTATTTGAGACATGATAGGGCTATTTGTGTCATGTTGAGATATTTGCCATTGCCGTAGTCGTACTGTCTAGTCATGATAGTTATATCCGCATGTTATATATCTGTCTCTGTGCACTTTTGATATGCTATCTCACATGTTTTTGGTTTCTTTATACGAGACACCAGTCTGAGCTGTATTTAAATCATATTGTGATATTCTGTGATATATAATTGGTTTATGTTTTGTGAGATGTTGGCATGAGAAGACTTGAGAGAATTGATGACTGATGTTGGCTGTGGAGCCACGTTGTGAGTTATGTTGGATCGGGCTGCACGGTGCAGCAGTTATTGTTATTGAGGTGGCGCGTATCCCAGGCCCCACATTGGGCTAAGTGTTACTGATTTTGAGGTCGCGTGCACCAAGCCCCACGATTGGACTATGTGACTATGATTTGCGCTTTGGCAGGATCTCCCCTTCCGGATTCTGACATACCAGTAGTGGGCATAGGAACAGTGTTATATAAACGCCCTTGATGAGTGGAGTTTATGCCAGGCACCCATACAATGCTAAGAGTTACTGTGTGTGATGGTGAGGGCCTTGAGCTATGCACCGTGAGCATGCTAAGTATGGTTATTCTTGATGGTTTCACTGTGATGATATTGAGTTTATATGTATATTTGACATATAAGCATAGAGATGTATAGAGATGTACATGACTTGAGATGTACATGACTTGACATATAGGCATATGGTAATTCATGATTTGACATGTATATTGACATGCAGGCATAGAGATGTACTTTCTTCATGCTAATTGGTAAACGAAAATTCTTATTTGGTGTTGTGGGATGGAAAATAGAGTTGTTTTGATAACTCATGTTTAGTTGATTTCGATGGTAAGATTCGGACTTTGACTGTCATATTTGAAAAGCATGTCTACTTTACCGTAACTGTGATCAAGCTGAGCAAGATATTCTTTGGATACTGACCTTTTTCCGAGCTCGTCACTCTTTCAACCTAAGGATAGTGTAACAACCCGACCGATCATTTGGAGCATTTGCATTTCGTTCATCTATTTGAAGTCTTGATCAGCATCTTATGATGTATTATTACTTATGTGAATCGTCGGTTTTGGTTTTTAAGGTTATTCGGAATCGATTTGGAAGAATGAATTTCATTGTGGAAGCTTAAGTTGGAAGAGTTGACCAAGTTTGAATTTTTGTGACTTTGACCCCGGAGCGGAGTTATGATGGTTCCATTAGGTCCGAATGGTATTATTGGACTCGGGGTATGCCCGGATTTGCATTTGGATGTTTCTATAAGGTTTCGGCACAAATTGGCGAAAGTTGAAAAATTAAAGATTAGGAAAGTTCATAAGTTTGACCGGAAGTTGACTTTGAGGATACCGGATTCGGAATGTAGTTCCCGAAATTGAAATAGCTTTGTTATGTTATTCTGGACTTGTGTACAAAATTTGGGTTCATTCCAGGCTAATTTGATATGTTTTGGCGCGTATTTTGGAAATTGAAAGTTCAAAAATCATAGATTTTGGTTTGAGGTGCGATTCATCATTTTGATGTTGTTATGTCTGATTTGAGGCCTCGAGTAGGTCCGTGTTATGTTATGGGACTTGTTGATATATTTGAATAGGGTCCCGAGTGGCTCGGATAAGTTACAGGCGTGTTTCGGATCAATTCCATCTATTTTGACCTTGTTGGTGTGTTCTGGTTTTTGGTGCATGGATTGTTTTCGCGTTTACGGATTACTAGATGCGATCGCATAAAAGGAAAATGGAGTTGGGCTGTTTCTTATTCGCGGTCGGGATAGGCTAGACGCGATCGTGTAGCTTGGTGTTGAAGACAGTACGCGTTCGCATAGAGGATGTCGCATTCGCGTAAAGTTGGGACAAGTCTTCTTCGCGTTCGCATATGAGTGATCGAAGACGCGTAGGGTTTAGCTGGGGGCTAGAGCTGGAGGCCTTCTTCATCGCGTTCGCGTAGTTGGAGCCGTGTTCGCGAAATTCTGAGCTAGCTGTCAGTCGCGTTCGCGAGGAGTGTACTGCAAACGCGAAGAGTAATTTTGGTTGCAGTATATTTTGCTCATCGTGAACGCGATGGACTTCCACGTTCGTGTAAGAGAAATGCCTTGATAGATTATAAAGAACTCTATTTCAGGGATTTTGGCCATTTTTACATTTTTGGAGCTATGGAGCTCGGATTGAGGTGATTCTGGAAGCAATTTTTACCATGTGGATTGGGGTAAGTGTTCTACTCATTTTTTATTTTATATCATGAATCTATCTTCATTTTCAGCATTTGATTGAGGGTTCCAAAGGAGAAATTGGGGGTGTTTGCCTAAAGTTTCATAATGTGAAATTTTGAACTTTTAACATCAAATCGTGTCGGATTTAAGTGAACTAGTATGATTGGACTCTTAATTGGATGGGTTGTCAGATTTTGTGAGTTTCATCGGGTTCCAAGGTGCGGGCACGGGTTTTAACTTTTTGGCCGATTTAGGGAATTTGATTAAAGATTCGACCTTTATTGATTGGGTTTGTTTCCTTTGGCATGATTTGATGTACTCGAGTTGCCTTTGGCTAGTTTTGAGCAGTTCGAAAATCGGTACGCGCGTGATGGTATTTTGGAGCGTCGCTTAGCTTGCTCGGTATTAGAATTTTTCTTGTTCGAGGTAAGTAACACTTCTAAACTTGTTGCTGAGGGTATGAAACCCCGAATTACGTGCTATGTGTTTACGTACTGGAGCTATTGAGCTGTGATCCATGCTAGAAACCATGTCTAGGCTTCATGCTTAGTCTGTTGGGACCCGCCGAGGTCATATTGCTGTTGAATTAGTTATTTAATTTGCAAATGTCATACTCAGTCATGTTCTTTCATTTCATATCATATCTCAGTTTCTATTGCTATATACTGACACATCATATCATCATTTTGGGGCTAGTTTCATGGCATTGTGAGACCGAGAGACTGGAGAGATTGATGATTGAGTGAGGCCGAGGGCCTGAGTGTGAGTGATATTGTGGGATCGGGCTGCACGCCGCAGCAGGTTGTATTTATTTATGCCATGATTAACTTGATATAGCGCTTGGGCTGAAGGAGCCCCTCCGGAGTCTGTACACACCCTTAGTTACCTAGGTTCATATATATTGAGGGATGGATCTTCCCTGGATATGGCAGTACTGAGTGACTGGCTGGCAGTTGCTACGTATATATTTGGGATGGATCTTCCCTAGGCTTGATTGGCCATATACAGTACTGATTGACTGAGCATTACGAGTGATTGAGCATGATGAGTGGAAAGTGTGAGATAGAGAGATGAGTGCTCAGAGAGTGTAAGTACATGAGGCCATCTCTTAGATGTATTGCATTGACATGCACATATGACATACAGGCATAGAGATGCATTTTTTCTCATGCTGTACGATATCACGTCATTCATGACTTCTCACACATATTGACATATGGGCATAGTGATACATGTTACACTGGCTATTTGGAAAGAAAAATGGAACATCTTATTTATTGTTGAAAGGACTTTTGGGAAAAATTACTGTTCTCAAACTTATTCATATTTTCGATGATTTCTGTAAAAGTTTTGGGTTTTCACTAATATACTTGAAAAGCTAAACTATTTTTTTGGGAAACTATGAATAAGCTGAGCATTTAATCTCTGAATTGCTTCTTTATTACTTGCTTTACGTTGTTATGAACTGTTGTTTTCTACTGGTGTTTGACCTAACCTTTATTCTAGCTCGTCACCACTTTCAACCTAAGGTTATGTTTGTTACTTATGAGTACATGGGGTAGGTTGTACTCATACTACACTTCTGCACCTTGTATGCAGATGTTGGCTACTGACATTGCTGAAATTGACGGGAGCTGGATTTGAAGATTTACCTGCGTTCCAGTTGTAGCTGCCTCTTGTTCATGGTAGCCTTAGCTTCATAACAATCTATTTATGTACATTTCGAGCAGATGATGTATTTATTTCATACCAGCTCTGTATGTTCTAATCTTAGAAGATCATGTTTTATACTACCAGTCCGTGGGGAATATATAAGATGTAGATATTTTCTTTTACTTATTTGTCTTGTTAAATTTCATTGGAGTTGGATAGTTGATAACTGGCTGACCTAGCATGTTGGTTAGGTGCCATCACGACCAGTTGAATTTTGGGTTGTGACAAATTGGTATCAAAGTTCTAGGTTCATAGGTTCTACAAGTCATGAGCAAGTGTCTAGTAGAGTCTTGCGGATCGGTGTGATGACGTCCATACCTATCTTCAAGAGGCTACAAGACATTTAGGATATACTTCCCATCTTTCTTTCCTTATCGTGCGGCATTAATTCAGCTTGAAGCGTAACTCTTTGAATCCCTTCCATGTATTCTTATGCGCCTGTGAGCGCTCGAAATCAGCTGTGCATCGCTGGCTTGTGATTCTATGAACAAGGTTCGAGATGTGTATTCTGTGTTTTGGTGATGGGCCATTCTAGAGGACTTGAGGCCAGGTTTAGACTGCAGCTTAGGCTCGGTAGCTTCAGTTGTGTGAACTTGTACATTTTAAACTCATACGTCCGGTAGTGTCCCTATGAGTGGAATTCATGACTCGATGAATGGCTGGATGGCTACGTGATGAGTATGATGTGACTGCGAGATGTGTTCATATGGCTTGAATGTGATGAGAAGAGTTTGGCTTGAGATGTAGAAGGACTATTGGGTGTTTGAATTTTATCTTGATTTGACGTATAGTCTGGAGTTATGAGTGTATTGGAGGGTCTTTCATGTTGTTTAGCTGTGGAACGAATTAGGTTCTCATGCCTTGTAGGTGAGTTCATATTCAGGAAGATTAAGTGATCGCGTAGTAGTTGTGGCTATAAAAGGGTAAAAAGAGGTGTCAGTTTGAGGCTAAGCGGGTGGGTTACGTCCTGTGGGGTGTCCTGAGGTTGCGTGATCCCTATGTTGTTTTTGTTGAGAGTTCTCCTTTACTAGTGAATTATATGTGTAGCAATTTGAGTTTGGACCGCTTGTGGAAGTTGGCTTGACTGTTATAAGGGTGAATACAAGAATTATAGATAATTTGAAGTATTAGATGGTTTATGCTATATGAGCTTATGAAGGATTTAGTTAAACCTCACTGCGCTATTATGACAGTAATGGGGTGTGGTTATTGTAAGTTATCAGATGTTTTATTCCATCGCTTTGAGCTAAGTGGGGGATCTGCTATCCACGAGTTGATTAACAATTATGTGTTGTATTTGTTTCGGTTTGAGGTATACTGGTGAATCAATTATGACTTGCAGTGGTTGAGATCAAGGATGACTCGAGTAAAGGAATTTTTGGGATTGGGTTGTATTACACTCTATGGGTATATGTGAATCATTGAATGATTGAGTTGTTATTCGTAAAGGATGTAGTGTGCATGGAGTAGGATTCACATAGTTGCTCAGAGGTTGTGGATTACTTCTTTGGGTGTTGTCGTGCTAGTGGGGCACAAATCATTCGTCCTATTTAGGGCGGTGCAACTGAGAGTTAAGCAGAGTGGAGGACTCTCGAAAAGGTTTTAGTAGGTTCAAGATTTATATGTAGCAATTGAGAATTTTTCTGGATTTGTATATGGCTAGGGTATGAGATTTACATTGGATGGTGTCGGGACTCGCGGTATATATCATTGTGGATTACATATTTCAGTATCAAAAAAGTGGAGGAAACAATTCTAGGTTCACGTAAGGTCTCTTCAGAGTGGGTGTCTCGGTTGTGGTGCTTTGGGGTGTTTAAGAGAGAATTCAGCAGCTTATAGGCTTTAGGGCGGTGTGAATTTATTCTTGGATCTCGTGGGGTGAGTTTTGGTTAAGGATCGTGGTGTTCTGACTAGGAGAAGTGTCACCTTCAGGGTAATTCGAAAGGAACTCGGAGAAATATAATAGTTTGGTAGTAGTGTGGGATTGAGATTTGCATGTGCAAGGTCACGGTTCAGTTTTGAAGGGAAGGTCATGAGTTCTTAGAAAACGTAGACGGTTTCAGATGTCTAGGTGAATGCTATTACTACTTGATTTTGCCTGAGAAGGGTATGCATTTCAAAAGGTGCACTGTGATTTGACTTAAGGATGCTTCATTGGTATTGCGGTACTCACCTGGGTGAGTGACTGCTAATATTCAGATTTTGCTATGTGGCACGGAAGAGTTATAGAAGTATTCCTCGTGGGATGATCATATTTGAGAGATGTGTGGGACATTCGGGCGAGGTAGTTGATATCAGATAAGGTGATTTGTGTGTTTATGGATTTGGAGACTGGGAGTTCTCAGAAACAGATTGTTTCGTGGTCGTGGATTGTGAAGTTGTGGTCAGAGTTAGCCAAATGATAGTAAGTGTTATGATTCAGTCATTGTGGACCTTTAAATGGTTATTTATCTATTTGTGGATGACCAGAGTAGATTTGGGGCCTGTTGGTAGGCCAGTGAGAATGTTTATTCTACACCGGGTTGGATTGGTTGACTCCTTACTGCTATTGTTGAGGGATGTGCCATTCGGTTGGTATTGAGCTTATTCGTGCTCCGATATGTTCTGTGAGTTACTCTTTTATGCTACGAGGGGTTGTAATTTGTTGGTTATATGCACACACGGTGCGGTTCTAATTTGTCTTTATAGAGGATTTGAGCGAGATGGACATTTCGGTGATTCATGATTGATTGCGCATTGGTTATGTTCTTTCGGATTTGTGTGGCATTGTGTCGTTTGCTTCTCCACGATTATGGTCATGCGCTTGGGTATTTGATGTCAAATTGCACGTGGCTGTTGATTTTGGGCAAGGTGGCTCGAGGTATTTCATACGGACCAGTGTTTGGGTGGGGTCACACATTGTAATGACGTTATGTTGAGATATGACTCCTTGTGTCAGATTCGTGTGTCTAGGTTCTACTATGTATGATGGGTTTGTAGCATTGCGATTGTGGTGGTACTTGTTGAACTTGCAGGATGGTTTTCTCATGTGAGTCGTTTCCATGATGGAGTACATTTGGATTGCTGCTTATTAGTGCACGGATTGCACAGGTTGTGGCTTTAGGTTATATTATTGTGGCAAGTCAGTAGAGCGATTGTGTTTGATGAGATGAGGTCATTGGACCTAGAATGGATACTATCAGATTTGATTACGGAAGACTAATATCGGAAGTCAGCTTAGAAACTTTCTATAGATCTTGTCGAAGGATGGAGAGTTCCATGACTTGTTGGTCTGATAACTGGTTACGAGTTTCTGTGTATTTCTTTCATCATCGGCATTGTGCGAAGGTTTTAGAACGAGGTTTTGTTTGATATGAGGTTTATTACCAGTACCAAGTTATTTTATAAAGCTACAGTGATTAGAAGTTTTTGCTATGAGTATGTGAGTTATGTGGTATATCATGTGATTGTATCTTCGGTTGCAGTTATGGCTTGATGTAGCTTGTTCAGACTTATACAGTGTATAGATGCGAGATTTGTGTCTTGTAGGCAATTCAAGATGTTGGAAATTGCATTCTATGGTCTATAGGCTAACATTGAATTAATGAACTTCAGTACGTTGTGTCATCGGGCCTATATGGAATAGGGTGACATGGGATCATCTCCCGGTATTTGCATGGTAAGGTTACACGGGGATCTGACAGTATAGAACAACTCTTGGCATGTTCGAGGACGAACGTATGTTTAAGTGGGGGAGGATGTAACGACCCGACCGGTCGTTTTGAGCCTTTGCATTTCGTTCAGCTATTTGAAGTCTTGAGCAGCATCGTATGATGTATTATGACTTATGTGAATCGTCAATTTTAGTTTTCAGGTTATTCGGAATCGATTTGGAAGAATGGATTTCGTTGTGCAAGCTTTAAGTTGAAAAATTCACCAAGTTCGACTTTTGTGAATTTGAGCCCAGAGCGGAGTTATGATCGTTCCGTTAGGTTCGGATGGTAATTTTGAACTCGGGCGTATGCCCGGATTTACATTTGGGTATTTCTAGAAGGTTTCAGCACACATTGGCGAAAGTTAGAAATTTAAATGTTTGGAAAGTTAATAGGTTTGACCGGAAGTTGACTTTGAGGATACCGAATTTCGATTGTGGTTCCGGGAATTGGAATAGCTTCGTTAAGTTATTCGGGACTTGTGTGCAAAATTTGGGTTCATTCCGGGTTGATTTGATATGTTTCGGCTCGAGTTTTATAAATTGAAAGTTCAAAGTTCATAGATTTTGGTTTGAGGTGCGATTCGTCGTTTTGATATTATATGTGTGATTTGAGGCCTCGAGTAGGTCCGTGTTATGTTATGGGACTTGTTGGTATATTTGGATGGGGTCCCAAGTGGCTCGATGAGTTACGGCGTGTTTCGGATCAATTCCTTCCTTTTTGGCCTTGCTGGTGTATTTTTGTTTCTTGTGCATGGATTGTTCTTCACAATGACGGATTAGTAGATGCGATCGCAGAAAGGGAAAATGGAGCTGGGCTGTTTCTTATTCATGGTCGCGATTGGCCAGACGCGATCGTGTAGCTTGGTCGTGAAGACTGTTCGCGATCGCATAGAGGATGTCGCGTTCGGGTAGAGTTGGGACAAGTCTTCTTCGCGTTTATCAATTGAGTTTGCTTCCGTTGGCATTATTTTGATGTACTTGAGTTGCTTTTGGCTATTTTTGAGCCATTCGGAGGTTGGTACGCGCATGATGGCATTTTGGAGCATCGCTTTGCTTGCTCGGTATTAGAATTTGGTTATTTGAGGTAAGTAACACTTCTAAACTTTGTGCTGAGGGTATGAAACCCCAAATTATGTGCTATGTGTTTGGTGTTGAGGTGACGCACATGCTAGGTGACGGGTGTGTGGGCGTGCATCGTGTGAATTGTGACTCCGTTATTCCTGTGTTACTATGTAGCTATCTTATCTTATCTGTAACCATGAAATCTTTACGTACTGGAGCTATTGAGCTGTGATCCATGCTAGAAACCATGTCTAGGATTCATGTTTATTCTGTTGGGACCGGCCGAGGTCATATTGCTGTTGAATAACTTGTTTAATTTGCAAATTTTATACTCAGTCATGTTCTTTCATTTCATATCATATCTTAGTCTCTGTTGCTATCTATTGACACATCATATCATGATTTTGGGGCTAGTTTAGTGCATTGTGAGCGCGAGAGACTAGAGAGATTGATGAATGAGTGAGGCCGAGGGCCTGAGTGTGAGTGATATTGTGGGATTGGGCTGCACGCCTTAGCAAGTTATATTGATTTGTGCCATGATTGGATTGATATAGCGCTTGGGCTGAAGCAGCCCCTCCGGAGTCTGCACACACCCCCAGTGAGCGCGGTTGATTTATATTAAGCGATAGATCTTCCCTGGACATGGATCTTTTCTGAAGCATTTATATTTGGAGATGGATCTTCCCCTGGATTAGCCTTATACATTACAGAGTGACTGATTGGCAGTTGCTATGTATATATTCGGGGTGGATCTTCCCTGGGCTGGATTTGCCATATACAATACTGAGTGACTGAGCATGTCGAATGATTGAGCATGATGAGTGGAAAGTGTGAGACAAAGAGATTGAGTACTCTGAGAGTGTGAGTAGATGAGTTCACCTCTTAGATGCGTTGCATTGACATGCACATATGACATAAAGGCATAGAGATGCATTTTTCCTCATGTTGTAAGGTATCACGTCATTCATGACTTCTCACACATATTGGCATATGGACATAGTGATACATGTTACACTGGCTATTTGGAAAGAAAAATGGAACATCTTATTTATTGTTGAAAGGATTTTTGGGAAAAATTACTGTTTTCAAACTTATTCAAATTTTCGACGATTTCGGTAAAGGATTTGGGTTTTTCACAGATATACTTGAAAAGCGGAACTATTTTTTTGGGAAACTAGGAATATGCTGAGCATTTCATCTCTGAATTGCTTCTTTTGTTACTTGATTTACTTTGTTATGAACTTTTGTTGGCTATTGGTGTTGGACCCGACCTTTGTGCAGCTCGTCACCACTTTCAACCTAAGGTTATGTTTGTTACTTATGAGTACATGGGGTCGGTTGTACTCATACTACACTTCTGCACCTTGTATGCAGATGATGGCTGCTGACATTACTGAGATTGATGGGAGCTGGATTTGAAGATGTAACTGCGTTCCGGTTGTAGCTGCCTCTTATTCATTGTAGCCTTAGATTCATAACAATTTGTTTATGTACATTTCGAACATATGATGTATTTATTTCATACCAGCTCTTTATATTCTAGTCTTAGAAGATCATGATTTGTACTACCAGTCCTTGGGGAATGTATAAGATGTAGATATTTTCTTTTACTTATTTGTCTTGTTAAATTTCATTGGAGTTGGATAGTTGATAACTGGCCGACCTAGCAGGTTGAGTTAGGTGCCATCAAGACCACTTCGATTTTAGGTCGTGACAGTTTAGCTTGTTGCTTATCGCGTACATGTAATCAGTTGTACTCATACTACACTTATTCACCTTGCATGCAGATCTTGGAGTTGATGTTGTTGTGTATGGCGGGAGTTGGTATTGAAGATGTACCTGTTTTCCCGGATACAGCTTTCACTTGTTCATGGTAGTTTTAGATTCAAATCTATTTATGTAGATTTCAGACAGATGTTGTATTTATTTTTATATCAGCTTTATAAATCTTAATCTTAGTGGCTCATGACTTGTACTACCAATCATTGGGTTACTATATAGAAGTTCAGTTATTTCATTAATGAGTTCTTATTTATCTTCACTGGAATTACGGAACTGTTGTTTGGCTTAGCTAGCGGGATAGATTTGGCGCCATCACGACTGTTGTATTTTGGGTCATGACACTATGTTTTAGGCCAAATAAGCTGAATCGGATTTGAAAGTTATAGCAACATCGAATTAAATTAAACATTTGCAATTGTAGTCTATTTAAGGTTTGACCCCTTTTATAATTAAAGTAATTAGACTTAATTAATCCTAGTAAAATATACTAAAATATAATTATCAAATATATTGTTAGTTAATTATTGTGATTAATTGGTTTTCAAAAATAATTATATTACTTCGTCAATTAAATTGTAAAAGCTAATTTTTGTTGTTCAAAGCAATAAAGTTAATATAAATTGTTGACTAAATATTAAAGTAATGGTAATACTTGTTTATAAAATACGAAAGTTAGTTTAATTAATTAAAGTAGTAAAACTAGTATAATTTAAAAATATTTAAGTCTAAATTACTACTGATTATAGAATTAGTATTACTAATTATTATCATATGTGTCAATATATCATCTATTTTTAAGAAAATAGGTGTTATTAATTTGAAAATACTTCACTACATTTATTGTTGATTAATAAGTGTAAAAAATATAATTTAAAAGGGGAGGGTCAAAATTGGTCGTCAACATCGTCCATAGAGTTCCCAAGCTCGTATGGATACCTATGGCACTCCTTTGAGATGTCCAGGCATGCCCTTGAGGTTCCCCCTCTAGGTGGCTCACTTGGTGCTGCTTGGTGGCAGCACACACAAGGGATATTAGCTGAGCTTCAACACCTTTGCCTGCTTTATATGCGCTTGCAATGAAAAAGCCCAACATCCCTCACTTGACATGTTTTGGCGAGAGAATCATAATGGACCCTTCTCACCCATCCGAACTCCAAACAACCCGCCGTATGTTCCTAAAGCTTTTTCTTGACTTGTGTCCTCTTTATTCATAATAAAATCTTGTTGAACTTTCACCTCTGAAAGAACTTAAGTCGCTAGAAGAGTAAGGAATGAAATTGGGTAGCTTTTGAGTGGAATTATAGAAAGGCCAAAAGGTACTCGTGTATATTGAGAGAGCTACTAGCCGGAAATGCCAATTTATGGAGGGTGTTGAAAAGATTTATAAAAAAAAAAAAAAAAAAAGAAGAGAAATTACAAGAATTCAAAAAATTAGAGGGAAAAAGTATATGTAAACCCCTCCAATTCATTTTGAATCGGGCTAGTCATTATGTGAAAGTACTTAAAGACAATGGGCCATATTATGTATAGTTTCGTAGGGATGTGTTGAGTGATCATGTAACGACCTGGCCGATCATTTTGTGTATTATAGCCCTGTTCCCCTTTTTTGTTGCTCCTTCTATGTGCATTTGTGGTCATGTAACTTATCGAGGTGGTTGGATTGGTTCCGGAAAAGTTTTGAAGTGATTTGAGACACATAGTCCCAAGGTTGGAAGCTTAAGTTGAAAGAGTTGACAGAGTTTGACTTTTGTGTAGAAGATTTGGAATGGATTTTTGATGGTTCGGATAGCTTTGTATGGTGATATGGGACTTAGGAGTATGTTCGGATATTGATTTTGAGGTCCATAGGTCGTTCTGGCTTGAATGGGCAAAAGTTGGAAAGTTAAAGGTTTGGAAAGTTTAGAGGTTTGACTGATAGTTTACTTTGTCAATATCGGGGTCGGATTTTGGTTGCGGAAGTTGGAATAGGTCCGTTGTTTCATTTATGACTTGTGTGCAAAAGTTTAGGTCATTTGGAGTTGGTTTAATATGATTTTGCATTTGTTTTAGAAGTTGGAAGTTCATTTGTTCATTAGGCTTGAATTGATGTGCGATTCATGGTTTTGGTGTTGTTTGATGTAATTTGAGGCTTCAAGCGAGTTACTATTGTATTTTAGGACTTGTTGGTATAATTGGTTGAGGTCTCGGGGGCATCGGGTGTGTTACGGATGAGTTTCAGACCAATCTCTTCATGTTTGGATAGTTGATCTGGTGTTTGGTGCATGCTTCTTCGCATTCACAAGGAAAGGAGCGTGTTCGCGAAGATTTAGGGGTCAGTGCCTTTCCTGAAGCGAGAGGGTGATCGCTTTCACGTAGAAGGGAGGTCGGCAGAGGGGCGCTAAGGCTTAAGCCTTCGCATTCGCGAGGGAAGTCTTGCGTCTGCGTAGGCGTGGTCTAGTCGGTCATCGCGTTCGCGGCTGGGACGTCACATTCACGAAGGGGACTTTTGACTGAAGGGGAAGTTGTAATTCGCGAACGCGAGGCGTCTTCGAAAGGGTAAGCACCTGCGTAGAATATTAAAAACCCAAATCGAGGGTTAGATTCATATTCATATTTTGAGCTATAGAGCTCCGTTTTGGGCAATTTTGGAGGGTATTTTTATGATTTGGAACGGGGTAAGTGTTGTTTACCTGGATTTATAATTATTTCATGATTCTATCGTTGTTTTTAGCATTTATTAGAGAAATAAAGTGAACAAATGGGGGATTTTGTGGAAACTTTTAAAAAATGAAGAATGGAGGTTTGAAGGTCTATTTAAGGTCGGAATTGGGTGATTTTGGTATGGTTGGACTTGTAATCAAATGGTGTCCGGAATTTGTGAATTTTGTCGAGTTCCGAGGTGGGGGCTCGGGGTTCACTTTTTAGGTTGACTATTTGATTTTGGCTAAAGATCATAGCTTTATCATTTGGAATCGATTCCTATGACTTTTATTGACTATATTTAGTTGGTTTTGTTAGATTCGGATCGTATGGAGGTCGATACGCGTGGGAAGGGCTTGTTAGAGGAGTGACTTGGCTTGCTTGAGTTAAGTATCTTATCTAAACTTGGTTGAGGCATTAGTTGCCGGAATTATTTGTGATAGCTACGTGCTATGGGTGGTGAATATGTGTGGGGTTGAGCCCATATGCGTGCACTGGGGCACTATTTCCATGCTCGGGTAGTGCTTAGGCAATGATAGACCTTGAAATTATTTCTAAGCTTCAAGTTGAGAAGTTTTACCCTACTTATACCCCTCTGAGAGATATTTCCAACATATTTGAGATTTCATTGAGTTATTTCTTCCGGTTAAACCTGAGAAACTGCTATTTCTTTATGGGAATTGTCTGCCTTAGCTACGATAGCGGACATTGCACATGCCTACACTATAGCATGTTATTTATACCAGTCTTGAAGTATGAAACTTGATAATCATTGATCATGTACATGTATTCCCGCATATTTGCTTTCTCGGTGTTATGAGCTGGACTTGTAGCCTGTGACCACGCCAGGCGGATGGTGATTATTAGCACATCACTTGTCGGTGCGGTTGATTATATTAGCACGTGAATTGTCCATGCAGCACGTTAGTTGTCCGTGCGGATCCAGTTATTGATATTTTTAGCACGTGAGTTATCCATGTTGTTTATTCTGTTAGCACGTGAGTCGTCCGTGCAACACGTGTGCTGTCCGTGCAGCGTGTGGATATGGATCCATCCCTCTAGGGTCACCCTATCATGTTTCTCTCTTGACGGTGAACACGTGGTTATTGAGAAAATCTGATCAGTGATTTGGTACGGATATGGAAAGGTTGAGGAATGTCTGGCCAGTGTAGTTTTGATCAGTGATTTGCCTACATATCATCTTATATGATGTACCAGTGACTGAACAGAGATATTTAGTAATTGTACACACACAGAGATAGTCCTGTCAGTACCTTAAACATGATCACGTTATTGTTCTGCACTTGTTGGATTTATGAAACTGTACAGGTTATAGCAGTATCATATATCATTCTTGCTTCTTTTACCTCGCCGAATTTAGTTACTATACTTATTGAGTACATTAGATCGGTTGTACTCATACTACACTCAGCAATTAATTGTGCGGGCCCCGTAAAATCTTACCTAGAACCCGAGGTTTTGCGGAACCGAGGTAGGCTAATGTGTTTGAGGGTTTTATAGCTCGCTGCGATACGTACTTTTTGGGTTGTACAATACCACAGAACCCCTTTGCGGACCGCAGATCGGCCGCAGAATGCAACAAAACCTGAGCCAAATTTGGAAGGACATTTTGAGGTCAATTTTGCGGCCGCATATTACTTTTCACGGGCCACACATCCGTTGCAGAACCAGCATGAAGATTTTCTGAGGGAGATTTCGCGGCGCGTTATGCGACCGCATAACTGTCCTGCGGGCCGCATAACTGCCGCAGACCTGACCAGACCTGCCCATTTTTTATACCATTTTGGCGGTCCCCTTTGTCGATTGCATATTCATTTTGCAGTCCGGTCTGCGACAGCAGACTCGGTTTCTTAGGCTTAAGTTTGGGAAAATTTCACCAAATCCCATTTTTATAAAACAACATTTGGGGATCATTTGGGCTGGTTTAAACGGCTACTTTAGGGAGAAGGGAGTATCTTACAGAGAGAAAGGAAGCCCCAACCCCTTTTACTCATCAATTCTTGCCAAATCTTGAAGATTCAAGGGAATCTCTCACTAGGCCATCGGCTATCCCGGTAAGACCTTGTCCTAAAACCTTCATGCAATTGTTATGGGTTAAAGTAAGTTGTGAAGTTGGAAATGGGCCATGCATATGCCATTAGGGGTAATATGTGGGGTTGTTGAACTATTCCAAGTAGATTCTTGTTGAAATTGGTTGAGGGAGGAAAGGATTACCATAATAGAAGCCTTTTATTCAATTTTCCATGACAGGTGTTCGACGAAATTCCCAAGAGACTTATATCATGAGAATCCTTCTAATTTTGATTCGATTTTTATGATCTTCCTATAGATTGGAATCGCGAGGAGCATTTAAACGTTGTAGTAATTTAATGAAAGCTCAAGCGAGGTTTGATGGCTAAACTTCTCTCTTAAAATTGAATCCCACGACGTTCTCGTAAGTGTCAAGTATGTTGGGCCAAGTTCTTATTTCTCATGTTCCGAGTTACTTCTTACAAATTTGACTATTCCAAATAAGCTTTGTGTCGAAACATATGTGTCCAAAATGTGTTCTGAATGCTCTTATCACAATATGTTATCCTCCAGGAATGTGTTCAAGTATGGCGCGTATTAAAATATTATGACTTAAAGTCATGTTTCAAATGAAAGTTATTATGTCAAATTGTGGAAGTAAACTCAATGTGCTTAAGACACTTATCGCTCATATGTATACTTAAAGTCTTGATTAGAAATGCCTTATAGTTGATAATCCATGATGATGCCTGAAAGTGAAAGGAGTGTGTATGAAATATGAAATACGGCCGACGTGCCAAGAACGAAATCACATTTGTAGCCACTAGTGCCAATGATATAAAAGAATGTGTGAAAGATTATTCAATGAACTGTAACTCCTTTTTATAATAATTGTTTTGGGAGTATCGTTTAGTCACTGATGAAAGGTAGGTTAGAATAACCTAACCCCAAA
>MCJB01002359.1:23273-64147 GCA_002018475.1 Nicotiana obtusifolia | reverse complement strand
GAGCACCCGAGGGGTGAGGATATTCCCCCAACTACTACACCGCTTGATTCTACTACTCCTGCTCAGACTGCACCAATCCCTACTCCTACTGAGGGTGCAGCTATTCCACCCCCGACTGATATTCCGGTTCCACCTCCAACCCCAGCTTCCGGTTCTAGTGTTTCTAATGGGGACCTTAGGGGAGCCATATAGATGTTGGCTCAGATAGTGGCTTCCTAGGCCCAGAGATCGAATGTTGTACCTACTTCCTCCAGCCAGCAAGGGGATTCTGCTAGTTCCAGGGTGAACCCCTAGGACTTCACTGATGAGATGCACAAGACTCTCTAAGTTATGGATGCTACTAAGACGGAGGCGGTGGAGTTGGCCTCCTACCGCCTGAAAGAGGTGGCATATTCTTGGTTTGAGATGTGGGAGGAGTCCCATTGAGGAGGGTAGCCCTCCGGTTAGATGGAACGGGTTTGCTGACACCTTCATTGATCATTTCTTGCTTGCCGAGATTAAGGAAGGTCGTGCCGCTGAGTTTGAGAGCCTGAAACAAGGTATCATGAGTGTGTGAGAGTACCATTTGAGGTTCGCGTGCCGGTCCAAGTATGATATTTACATGCTGCTCGCTATGGAGGCTAGATTGTGCCAATCTATGCAGGGCCTCAGCCCTTTAATTAATGAGGCCTCTACAGGTGCCATGAATTCTTATATAAACTATGGGAAGATGGTGGCATTTTCTCAAGCCACTGAGACCCACAAATTGAAGAATAGAATGGAGAGAGAGGGTAGCAATAAGGCCCGGCCCACGGGCAACTTTGGTGGTTCTTTTGGTGGTGGTGGTGGTAGGTCAGCATTTAGGGGAGGGTCATGAGGGCCATCCCAATCATTTGCTCAGTCATCAGTTAGTGCACAGCCATCAGGGCCCAATCAGCAATAGTGGGGCCGTTTTAGGCTCGGTTAGGGCAACAGGGGATCCTACCAGCAAGGTCGGCCTAAAGGGAGATTCCAGTAGCAATGGAGGCCCCCATGCCCTAGACATGGGAAGATGTACTTAGGGGTATGCTACATGGACCTACCCATATGTTAGGGGTGCGGTATGAGGGGTCACATTCAAAGGGATTGTCGTTCGTCCCGCCAGAGTATGGGCAAGGGTACGTCACAGCCAGCCAGTTCTGCAACTACTATGTCTGCAGCACCTCCTCCAGCTCGAGGCACTCCAGCACATGCAGGGCATGGTGCAGCTAGGGGTGGTGCACAATGTTTTGGAAGACCTACCCGGTTCTATGCTATGAGTGGTCACAAGAGTTCAGAGGTTTCTCTAGATGTTGTCACAAGTATATTGACTGTCAAATCTCATGATGTATATTCTCTTATTGATCCCCGTTTCACTTTGTCATATGTCACTCCTTATGTTGCTATGGAATTTGGGATAGAACCGCAATAGCTCCATGAGTCGTTCTCTATATCTACTGTAATTGGTGAGTCTATTGTGGCTGTGCGAGTTTATAGGAATTGTGCTCTCACGGTGCATGGTTAGGATACCATGGCCGATCTCATTGAATTGGAAATGGTTGATTTGATGTAATAATGGAGATGGACTGACTTTATTCGTCTTTTGCCAAGCTTGATTGCCGAATTAGAACCGTTAAGTTTGAATTTCCAAATGAGCCAATTATTGAGTGGAAAGGGGATGACGTAGTGCCAAAGGGTAGGTTTATTCCTTACCTTAAGGCCACGAAGATGATCAACAAGGGACGTATTTGGTAGTTGGTCCGAGTTACGGACATTGATTCTGAGGCACCTACACCTGAGTTCGTGCCAGTTGTGAATGAATTTCCGGAGGTCTTTCCTGATGAGCTCCCTAGGATCCCACCAGACAGGGAGATTGATTTGGGATCGATGTGATGCCAAGCATGCAGCCTATATCTATTCCATCCTACAGGATGACACCAGCAAAATTGAAGGAACTAAAGGAGCAGTGGAAGGATTTGCTAGAGAAGGGCTTTACTCGGCCGAGTGTGTCACCTTGGGGCACACCGGTTCTATTTGTAAGGAAGAAGTATGGGTCACTAAGGATGTGTATTGACTATCGGCAACTCAACAAGGTAACGATCAAGAATAAGTACCCACTGCCAAGGATGCATGACTTTTTTGATCAATTGTAGGGTGCTAAGAATTTCTCCAAGATTGACTTAAGGTCGGGGTATCACAATTGAATATCAGGGAGCAGGATATTTCGAAACAGCTTCAGAACCCGGTATGGACACTTTGAATTTCTGGTGATGCCTTTTGAGCTAAAGAATGCCCCGACAGCTTTCATGGTTCTTATGAATCGAGTCTTCAAGCCTTTTCTCGATTCCTTGTGATACAAAGGAATTTTTTAAGACTCTATATCAACACAACTTGTATGCAAAATTTTTGAAGTGTGAATTTTTGCTTGATTCTGTCACATTCTTAGGTCATGTTGTCTCCAGTGAAGGAATTAAGGTTGATCCTCAAAAGATCGCAGCTGTGAAGAATTGGCCTTCACCTACGACTCCAACAGAGATTCGCAGTTTCTTGGGCTTAGCTAGGTATTACAGGAATTTTATGGAAGGGTTCTCTACTCTTCCCTCTCCATTGACTAAATTAACGCAGAAGGCAGCTATATTCCAATAGGTCAGACGCTTGCAAAAGGAGCTTCCAAGATTTGAAATCAAGCTTAACTACACTTGTGTTGACCTTACTAGAGGGGACATATGGGTTTGTTGTATATTATGGTGCTTCAAGAACCAAACTAGGGTGTCTATTGATGCAACATGGCAAGGTGATCGCTTATGCTTCTAGGCAACTCAAGAATCATGAGAAGAACTATTTAACACATGACTTAGAGCTTGTGGCGATGGTCTTTTCTTTGAAGATTTGGCGTCATTATTTGTATAGGGTCCATGTGGATATGTTCACGGACCATAAGAACCTTCAATATATTTTCAAACAGAAGGAATTGAATCTGAGGCAGAGAAGATGGCTTGAGTTACTCAAGGGACTACAACATCGATATTATATCATCCAGAGAAGGCTAATGTTGTGGCAGATGCTCTTAGCCAGAAATCTATAGGTATTTATGCTCACTTGTAGGCATATCAGAGGCCATTGGCGAAGGAAGTTCATCGGTTGGCTAGTTTGGAAGTTCATCGTACGGACTCTAGTGAAGGAGGGGTGATTATGCAAAATAGGGCTGAATCATTGCTTGTTGTGGAAGTCAAGGAGAAGCAGTATCACGATCTATTGTTTGTATGATTGAATGAGGGATTCATAAACATTAGACCATGGCTTTTTCTCTTGGCATGGATGATGGTACACTAAGGTACCAAGAACAACTACGTGTTCCAAATGTAGATGGTCTCCGGGAAAGAATCATGACCGAGGCTCACCATTCCAGGTATTTCGTACACCCAGGCTCTATAAAAATGTACCATGATCTTAAGGCAGGGTACTGGTGGAATGATATGAAGAGGAATGTAGCGGACTTAGTGGAAAGATGTTCAAATTGTCAACAGGTAAAGGTCGAACATCAAAGGCCCGGTGGGTCGGCACAGAACATAGAAATTCTGATGTGGAAGTGGGAATGATCAATATGGACTTTGTGGGGTGACTACTTCGCACGCCTCGCAAGTTCGACTCGATTTGGGTGATTGTGGATCGACTCACAAAATCAGAATACTTCTTACCTGTTAAGGCTACCGACAGGGAGTACGCTCAGTTGTATATCAAGGAAATAGTCAGGTTACATGGCACTCCAGTTTCTATGATTGGGGGGACAATTCACAGCTAATTTTTGGAAGAAATTTCAGCAAGGTTTGGGTAATCAGGTGAATCTTAGTACAACCTTCCATCCACAGACCAACGGGCAGGCAGAGCTAACTATTCAGACACTTGAGGATATGTTGCAAGCTTGTATTCATGACTTCAAGGGTAGCTGAGATGGTCATTTTTCACTAATAGAATTTGCCTACAGTAACAGTTATCATGCTAGCATTCCGATGGCACTATTCGAGGCTCTATATGGTATGAGATGTAGATCTCCTATTGGGTAGTTCGAGATTGAGGAAGCAGAGTTGATAGGGCCAGACCTCGTGCATCAGGCTATAGAGAAGGTTAAGATCCTTATGGAATGGTTGAAAACTGCTCAGAATCGTCCGAAGTCCTATTCGGATATGCATCGCAGGGATTCAAAGTTCAAAGAGGAGGATTGAGTATTCTTGAAGGTTTCCCCGTGAAGGGTATAATGCGGTTTGGTAAGAAAGGGAAATTGAGTCTGAGGTATGCCGGGCCGTATAGAATCATTCAGAGGGTTGGTCAGGTTACGTACAGGCATGAGCTACCTCTAGAGATATCATTGGTGCACCCGGTGTTTTATGTGTCTATGTTGAAGAAGGTAGTTGGAGACCCGCACTCATTGTTCCGATTGAGACTATTGAGGTTAGTGAAGAATTGACTTATGAATAAATTTTAGTTCCATTCTTGATAGGCAAGTTCGAAAGCTAAGAAATAAAGAGATTGCCTCTGTGAAAGTGTTATGGCGAAACCAACTGAAGAGGCAACTTGGGAGGCCGAGGAAGAGATTTCATATAATTGTTTCTATGAAATCGCTTTCTATGAATTATGTTTCCCTTGTACAGTTTATGTTAAGGATATTCCTTTTTGGTAATATAAGTTTAATTACATCATGGTTGATGTTGTTTTCATGTTGTCATACATCGTTATGTTGTGGTTATGCTGTTAGGACTGGTCTCTTGGGATTCTCTGACAGGTGGATAGGCCCAGTTATAGGTGAAACTCTGCCAAAATTTCTAGAAATTGGGGGAGTTAGTCAAAATTTGAAATTATTGGTATGTGAATTAAGAGTTGAGTCACATTGGATGCTAATGGCAGTCTCAACCCTCATTCGAGGACAAATGATCCTAAGCAGGGGAGGATGTAAGGCCCCGGAACCTAGAACCCAGGGTTTCGTGGTGCCGAGGTAGGCTAATGTGTTTGAAAATTTTAGAGCTCGCCGAGGTACGAAATTTTAGGGTGTAATAGTACGTTGGGGAGTTGAAAGGAAATTTTTGTAGGACATGGCGTTTATATCGCCAATGATGTACACAGAACCCGTTTGCGGATCGTAGAATGCAACAGAACCTGAACCAAATTTTGAAGAATGTTTTGCAGTCAATTATGCGGCCGCATGATCATTTCGCGAGCCACACATCCATCATAAAACCAGCATGAACATTTCCGGAAAGAGATTTCATGGCGCGTTACGCGACCACATAACTGTTTTGCGGGCCGCATAACGATCGCAGACCTAACAAGACCTGCCCAGTTTTGGGACCATTTTTGCAGTCCTCTTTGTTGACCGCATATTCGTTTTGCGGTCCGGTCTGTGACCGCAGACCCTGTTTCGTAGGCTTAAGTTTGGGAAAATTTTACCCGATTCCATTTTTATAAAACCACTTTGGGGATCATTTGGAGTATTTTAAATGGCTACTTTAGAGAGGGGGTAGTATCTTAGAGAAAGAGAAGGAAGCCCCAATCCCTTTTGCTCATCAATTCTTTCCCAATCTTGAAGATTCAAGGGAATCACTCACTAGGCCATCAACTATCCGGGCAAGACCTTGTCTTAAAACCTTCATGCAATTGTTATGGGTTAAAGTAAGTTGTGAAGTTGGAAATGGGCCATGCATGTGCCATTATGGGGTAGTATGTGGGGTTGTTGAACTATTCCGGGTAGATTCTTGTTGAAATTAGTTGAGGGAGGAAAAGATTACCATTGTAGAAGCCTTGTATTCGATTTTGCATTATAGGTGTCTGATGAAATTCCCAAGAGACTTATATCATGAGAATCCTTCTAACTTTGATTCGATTTTTATCATCTTCCTATAGATTAACATTGCTAGGAGTATTTGGACGTTGTAGTAAACTAAGGATAGCTAAAGCGAGGTATCTTGGCTACACTTCTCGTAATTCTCAAGTATGATGGGCCAAGTTCTTATTTCTCATGTTCCGAGTTACTCATAAATTTGACTATTTTGAATAAGCTTTGTGTCGAAAGATATGTGCCCAAAATATGTTCCGAATGCTCCAATCACAATATGTTATCCTCCGGGAATGTGTTCAAGTATGGCGTGTATTAAAATTTTATGACTTCAAGTCGTGTTTCAAATGAAAGTTATTATGCCAAATTGTGGAAGAAAACTCAATGTGCTTGAGACTCTTATTGCACGTATGTATACTTAAAGTCATGACTAGAAATGCCTCGTTGTTGATAATCCAGATGATGCCTGAAAGTGAAAGGAGTGTGTATGAAATATGAAATACGGGCAACATGCGAAAAACGTAATCACATTTGTGGCCACTAGTGCCAATGAAATTAAAAGATGTGTGAAAGATGATGAAATGAACTGTAACTCCTTTTTATAATAAATGTTTTGGGAGAATCATTTAGTAATCGAGGAAGGGTAGGTCAACATAACCTAACCCCGAAACTACATATGCCGGATGTAGGAGTGATTGAGGAGTAAATCCTTGTTTGATGTGTTGAGATTATTCCCCTTAAATGGGATGAGATAGATGTGTTGAGATTTTTCCTCTTAGTTGGGATGAGATGATTGCTAGTGGAAAATGATGTCGTCCCACACGGCATTGTGGTGAGACGGCATAGCCGATCGGGCTGAGATCAAACGACATGCCGAGCACATGGGATGTTGTGATTGGATGTCTTTGGGTGAGACTGCTTTGTTGATCGGCCGTGATCGGACTCCGTGCTAAAAACACGATGGTGTAATCAGTGCCAAAGATCTCACAACCTAAAACATTGTTATTTACTTGAAATATGTCCCTATCTTAACTTGACGCTTATATATATTTTGGGGTTCTCATTGATACTATATTGTTTCTCCTTGTACTGTTTCTCTATTTATCGAGAGGGTGTTTAGTCTTACATACTAGTACTATTCCGTATGTTGTAACGTCCCTTTTTCTGAGGGCACTGTATATTTAATGGATGCAGGTTTGTTCCACAGCAGGCGGCATCGATTACTGATAGTAGTATACCCTATTCTCTGCTGACTTGGTGAAGCCCACTTCATATCGGGGTCTTGTATCTTTTGTTCCTTATGTAGAATGCTTTGAGGTATAGCTAGAGCCTTGTTGCCGGCATGATCATATCACTCTTGTGTATCATTAGAGGCTCCGTAGACATAGTGTGGGTTTTTTCTTTTAGCTAAATTTATATTTTATTACTGAAATTAAAGTGCAAAAATGGAAGGGGACATAAACCTTACCTCCCAAAATAGAATGCCCATCTTAAGGTGATGGCTAATTGTACCTAAAAAGTAGTGGGGGTTAGACCTAAATTGATGTAACGGTTGTCTATTTGATGATAGACAGTCGTCTGTACAAAAACACTGTGAGTTTCTTGTAGGTCAACTATACAAAAAAGTTCATGTATGCCTATTTCTACTAAGTTAATGGGTTGTTTTCTCCCTATTATATGCTCCTGGCATCTATCTCTACGATGTTGCAAAATATTGACAAAAAAGCATGAGCTATCTTCTAGTTTGCTTTGACAAAAGTGAGGTTGAAAGTAGCTGTCAAGAAGTATCCTGTTTCTGAATATCACTGTTGCTTGTATTATTTGCTGGGCATTTTTCTAGTTGTTGTTGCTGAGGCTGGATCTGGTATGTGCTATATGATGAGACTGCTGTTGATGATTGTTTAGTTCTTTGTCTCTGAGGGGGAGTACTGCTTGTTTTTGTGGCTAGACAGTCAGATATAGTGTCAGTGTGTTTTGAAGTGGTCTACTCTGATTGTTGTTGTTCTTGGTTGAGTGTTTCTTCTGCTGATATTCCATGAACTCTGTTGCTGTGTCTTGAAGTTGCTGCTATTTTGCTTTGTGTCTGTGTGGATCCTTACTCCTGTGCTGCTTTGAGTTAGTTGGAATTTTGTAACCTGGAGTCTGCATTTCTGTGTCTTGAAGATGCTGTTGCGTTGATTTATGTACATGCTTATCCGTGCTCCTAAACTACTTTGTGTTGCTTGGTTGTCTATGGAATATGAGTGTTGGAGGGACCCATGATGGTTGATCTGACTTGTTGTTGCTCTTGTATGTGTATTTCCTCTGCTGATAATTTGTTGGCTGAGTTTCTATGTCCTGAAGCTGCTGCTACTGTGTTTTCTAACTGTGTATATCCTTGCTGTTGTGTTGCTTTTGATGATATCCTGTTGGTGTTTCAACTTTCTGGGATGATTGTTGGCTCTAGAGATTGCTAGTGTTGCTGAGTGATGTTAGGATTCCAGTAATGTGATGTGGTTAGGAGTGTCCAAGATAATTGTTGTAGTTGCAACAGATTGAGCACCAAGGGTGCTAATACCACACCTAGCAACTGCAGCAATAATCTGGAGCATCTCCAACTGTTTACAGTACTTTGTTGATCAGTGGTGAACATGATATACTGTTGCTGCTTTTTGGGATTTTATTTGCTGTTAATAATATGGCAGTTGTCTATGTTTTGCATGCTGATTTAAGTGCTTTGTGTTCCTATAATCTTCAGGGTGTTGCTGCTGTTGGTTGTCTTTTAGGTGTGCTTGTGGCTGCTGTAGTTGTTGCAGGCAATCTGACTGCCAGACCTTGTTGTTATTCCTACTAGATTGTGTGGTGATTGTGTACCAGTGCTTTATGATGACAGGGATTCTCCATCTTGCTTCTCCTATGCTGCTGCTGTTGTTTAGTTGTGTGCTTGCTGGGATGCTGTGTTGTAGGCTAGCAAGGGGAATCCATGATAATTGCTGTAATTGCAATAGATTGAGCATTAGAAATGCTACTATCACACATTGCAGTTGCAGCAATGATCTGGCCTCCTCTAGGTTCTCTGCTAAGTTGAGGGGTACACTGAGATTATGTATGTGTGTTTGTTGAGTTTGGTTGGAGTAGTTGGGTTCTGGCATGCCAACCAAAGAAGCAAAGTAATGAGACATTGCTTTTTCAGTAGTAGCCTGTCTCCTCACAGTGATCAGAGTTTCACTGTAGCTTGACTCCAAGATACTGGTGATTAAAGATGTGAGCAGGTGTTGATGGCAGCCCTTTTCAGCATTTCCTGCAAGCAAAAACATCATGTTGGATAGTATCCACTTCTCTAGTTTCTCCTAATTGCTGATGTTGCAATGATGCTTATAGTGACAGCCTTGGTAGCATTGTGCCTGTGTGATGCTGTTCCATGGTACATATATGGCAGCAGTTGGTGTGGAGGTATCAAGCCTTTGCTGTATTTAGCAGTGTTGACAGGTTATGCTTCAGTTTTTCTTTGTTGGTGCTGCATTGACTTCCAGCTTCTCCTGACTATATGAATTAGTTGGTGTGGTTGATATGCAAGTTTAGTTGTTCATGTGTTACCTGCAAGAACAGAAGAAAAGTTAGTGTAAAGCCACTGCCTCATTCTTTCTTTAGCGTTGCTGTTTTGCTTTCCACCAGGTTGCTTGCCCTTTGGCAATGTTATTGCCCCTAGTTTCTTGCTCTTACTCTTAGGTATGGACATTGGCTCTTATCACTGTTGAGCAGTCGTCTACTTTGTATATCCAAATCATCAAAACGGTAGCATTCCATTGGTCCAATGTCCAGTGCATAGTTGTCCATATGATTTGTCATTTTGTTGCCCTCTCTGAGTGTGTGTGTTATTGTTATATTGTAGCTTGCCATCAATTTTCTGATCTATGAAACTGTTTCATCAATGGACCATGGCACTCTCCATTCTCCCTTTATGCTTTTCACGAGTATCCTTGAATCAGTGTGAAGGTCTATGAGAGTGTAGTCATTGTGAACACAGAATCCAAGGCCTCAACCATTGCGTGTGCTTCAGCTTCTGTGTTTGTGCCTTCTTGGATTTCTTTATTACATGCATATATGATATCTCCCTTCTCATCTCTCAATATGAATCCAATGGAACTTCTTCCTGGATTACCTCTAGAGGCTCCATCTGTGTTTACCTTAGTCTGCCCTTGACTGGGGAATTCCCAAAGTACTTTTGTGTACTTCGGTGTGGGGGTGTATTGTTCCATCACAGTGAGTATGTCTAGCCATTTATGTGGGGTGTTGTGCATACCTGGCTTTCTGAATTTGATAAGTAGCTGAAGAGTAGAATTGATCTGGTAGATTACTCTACTGATAATGACTGCATCTCCATGTCTGTAGCTGTTTCTTCTCTTCCACAACTCCCATACAATCACTGAGGGTAGGGCCTGCATTATTGGTTTCAGTCGATTGATCACTTTTGCAGTCCAGCATTTGGTCACTGCTTGGTGCAGATGATTCCTTCTGTGTCAATTCCTACAAAGCCAAGGAAATACCTCCACATTTTTTTGGCAGCATATGAAGTGAAGAAGAGGTGTTGTCTTGTTTCTTCTTATGGTTTTGCACAGCAACTGCATTTAGAAGCCATATGGTATCCCAGTTTTTTAAAGAAATCATCAAGCAGTATTCTGTTTCTCCATAATTTCCACATGAAGAAGGCAACCTTGAATGGCAGTCCTCTCACCGAAATGTTCTTGTAAGAATTATGAGGATGCTGCCTCTTTCTCAAATATTCCCAAGCTTATTTAACAGTGAAGTCCCCACTGGTTTCTTACATCCATATTGGTTTATCAAGTGCATCAATGGAGGTTGGAGGTTGAATATTCTCCAGTATGTGTGTAGCAAGTTCAACTGGCAGTATCTCTTTGATTTTCTCTTCATTCCAGTAACCATCACACACCACATACTGAATATTTTGTATGGTTTCATCACATATAAAATCAGGTGGGGTGACAAAGTATAAGGCTCCTAGTCCAGTCCAGTTTTCAAACCAGAATAGAGAAGATCCCATCTTAGGTTGCCAACAGATTTGATGCTCTATGATATTCCTGCAGTCTGTCATTTTCCTCCATATGTGAGAACCACCTTCCATGGTACTACTATAGGCTTTTTGCAGTACTTTTGGCTCATAAATGCACTCCATAGAGTTGGTTTTGTTCTGAAGTTCCACCATAGCTTACAAAATAATACTGTGGACATATCATGTAATGATCTGAAACCTGCACCACCTTCCTCATGTGGTAAGCATAGAGTACTCCATGATGCGCAGTGCTTGTTTGGGTTTCCCACAGAGTTGCACCAAAAAAATTGTGCAATAACCTTGTGTAGTTTATTGATTACACATGCTGGGGGGTTTACTGTAGAGAGGAGGTGTATGGGCATGCTTTGTAACACATGTGTAATAAGAACTGCCCTTCCCCCTATGGAGAGTAGTTTCCCTTTCTAATTTTGCAGTTTATCCATCACCTTTTATATGAGACCTTAATAGTAATCCATCTTCCTCCTCTTGCAGAAGACTGGGCATCCCAGGTAAGTAAAAGGGAAATCTTGCCTCAGTATTCCTGTGATTCTTTGCACTTTGTCAGTTACTTGTCTTGAGGTGGAGTGATGCATGTAGACAGTAGACTTGTTCTTGTTGATCAGTTGGCCTGAAGCTTTTTCATATTCAGTCAGCACTTCCACTGTCAGCTGAAGTGAAGTGGCATCTAATGAGGAAAAGATGATGGTGTCATCAGCATATGCTAAGTGGTTTATTTTGGGACTCCATTTAGGCAGTCCAAAACCACAAAAATACAGGTTGGAGTGTAAAGCATTGAGTCCTCTAAACATAGCTTCTACTACCAGTATAAAGAGGGCAGGTGACAAAGGGTCGCCTTGTTTGACTCCCCTTGTGGATTTAAAGAATCCATGTGGTTCTCCATTGATCATAACAGAGTACCAGTTGTTTGCCACAATCCCATGTATCATGCCAATGAATTTCTCTCCTCAAATCCCATCTTCCTCAGAACCTTTGTCAAGAAGAGCCATGACAATCTGTCATATGCTTTTATCATGCCCAGTTTGAGCACCACATTTGGGCCTGCTTTAGTTCTCAAAAGAATGTCTGTTATAATTTCTTGAGTAAATAATACATTTTCCACTATGCATCTGTCTTTTACAAAACCAGCTTGTTCTTCAGAGATTAGCTTTGGTAAAATGTTTACCATTCTGTCATGAATCACTCTGGAGAAGATTTTGTGCTGAAATTGCTGAGACTGATTGGTCTCATATTTGAGAAGGTCAGTACCTCCTTCTTTTTTTGGCAGTAGCACCAGGTTTGTGTGTGTTATACTCTTGGGAAGAATATGTCCATTAAAAACGACTTTCACCATACCCACTATGTCATCCTCGATTATATCCCAGCATGATAGAAGCTACCATTGAAATCATCAGGTCCACCAGCATTCTACATTAAGTCCAAACACTGCTTGTTTGATTTCTTCCTTTGTTTGTTGCTGCATTAGTATATCATTATCTGTGCTTTCCATCAATGTGGGGACATGATCCAGGATTCTGAATGTTGTAGGGATGTTTGCCTCATGAAACTGGGCTTTGAAACAGTTAATTGCTTCCTATGCTATTTCTTGCTTCTCTTCTAGCCATATACTCTGATTGTCCTATATTCTCTTCAGTTGTAATCTCTTCCTTGTGCCATTCACTTGAGCATGAAAGAACTTTGTGTTTCTGTCTCCATCTGTGAACCATGTCATACCAGATTTTTGCTTCCAGAATTCCTCCTCTAAGGTCAAATATCTGATCAAATCAGCCTGAACCCTTTACAGCCTTGTTCTGTTCTGTGCAGTAGGTTGTAGTTCAAATTGTGCTTCATGTACTTTGACCACTTCCTCTAGGCTTGCTATTTTTTGAAAGATGTCTTTATATGTTGCTTTACTCCATGTTGATAGAGCTCTTTTCACCTTCTTCAATTTGTGATTAAATACCAGGAAAGGATCCCCTACAAAATCTGCTTTCCAGTTTTCCTTTACGACATCTTTGAAAGAGTGATGTTTTATCCATAAATTAAGGAATCTGAAAGCTTTCTTTGTAGGTGTGGTATTTTGGTTGCAGGCTAGTAACATAGGACTGTGGTCTGACCCTATCTTTGGCAGGTGGGTGACTTCCAACTATGGCTGCCATTGTTGGAGTGCACAATTGGCTAGGCATCTATCCAGTCTTTTGAAAATACAATCTTCCTCTGCTCTCCCATTCCACCATGTGTAGATGCTGCCCTTAAAGCTGAGTTCAGAGAGATTGCAGGTGTTGATGCAATGTCTAAAGTCTTCAACTTCATTTAGAGATACTGGGAGTCCTCCAAACTTCTCTTTTTCATCCCATATCACCTTGAAATCACCCCTACAAGCCAAGGCATTGATATATCTCTGGCGAGATTGTACATACTATCCCACAACTCAATTCTTTCAGTAGCATCACATTTTGCATATCGAAAAGTTACAATGAAAGAAGAGTGTGACTCCATGTTTGTCAGTTGCATTGTTAGTTGCTGTTCCATATCATTTATTACCTCTGCTTCATGATCATCATCCACAAGTACCCATATCTTTTTTGAAACATTGGCGTAGCACTTTGGCATCCCAATCTTCCTTCTGTACCTCTCCAGTTTTTTAAATTTCTGCTTAGGTTGCATGAGCCCAATGAATTGAAAATGGTGTTGTCTATGCATATTGATCAATCTCTCAAAAGCTTGCTGAGTATTGACTGATCTTATATTCCATATGATTCCATTCATGATTGAGTGTGGGATTTAGATAGGATCCTCCTGGTTTGGATCCCTGACATCGCATTTTGATTGTCCTTGCCCTACTTTTTCTTGCCCCACGTCATCATGCCCCTTATGCCCTGGGCGATACACGTCCTACAATGGCCGGGACAAAAAAAAGTTTCCCTTGGTCTATGAACGGGAAGGATGAAAGCGAGTCAGTATGCTAATTCCTCATCTGCAAATCAGCCCTTCCCGTAGGTTCTTTTCTCAAAGAATAAAGAATTGGAGGAGGGAAATCTTGATAGAATTTGAAAAAGCAAATAAAAATTCGAAGGCAATAAAATATGGAATTCTAACCTTGTGTCAGGACCTACGGGCCAAGGGACAGTCTCAGGTAGACAGTTTCTATGGGGCGTAGGCCTCCCAAAAGGTAACCCTTTTGGCTGATTTCCTTGCATCCATAAACTTTGGTGATATATCTGCTTGTCTTGCCACATTGATGAGGTTTTGAGTAATAGATTCCTCATCAAGGTCCCTTCCTATTTCTGCTGTATGCTCTCCTTTTTCAGTAGCTCCTCTGTATTCTACTAATTGTGTATTGATGTCTGCTTGGCTTATTCTTGTGATCTTTGTAATGTGGCTCAGCTATCCTTTGTTGGTATAGTGTTCGTGTGAGGTAGTAGCTGCCTCCTCATTGTGTTGCGTACTCCTGCCTTGACTCTTATTTTCCTTTTCTCCAGAGTTCTGAACAGTATGAGATTTCAGTTTAGGCTTTGTGAGGATGTTGGGCAAACTTACTTCCAATGCTGTGATCTCATTGTTGGCTATTGACAGCTCCTCATCTTTAAGGGTCTTCCCTTTTGTCTTGTTGCTTTGCCTTGTCATTTACACTTTTTACATTTGGTTCTTCTTCCTCATTAGTTGAATCCTCATCACTTCCCATGCCTTCTAGTACTGCTTCTTCTTGTTATCCTTCTTCTACTTGTTCACTCCATATCTTGCCTTCACTGAGTTGGATTCTGTCAGCCTTATTCACCTCAGGTATCAGGATTTCTTAGCATGATTGGTTTGTTGTGATATTGTTGATAAAAGCTCTGTTGACCCAATGTCATGTTGTTTCTTTGCTTTCAAAGGCTAGTTCTTTGTCTTCACTCCCATTTACCTCTTCTTGTGTCTTAGTAGGCTGTAGTGGCTTGCTAGTACCTGGAGTTGAAATTAATTGTGCTGCCATTGAGGCATGTGTATTTCCTCTCATTGCTACTTCAGCCACAATCAGCTGATTGTCTTCATGGCTCTGCTTTGTTCAATCTCCAGTGCTGCAAACTTGTTGTTTTTCTGCAATTTTTGCATCTCTGTATTAGCTGGTGTTAATGTCAATCTACTTTTGGATTGGTCTGCTACTCTTTTGTCTTTGCTTTGAGTTCGATTAACTTCCTTCCATTGTAGACCAATGTTGCCAACTACTTTTCCACTTGATAGGATCATGAGGGGTGCTGCTTCTTTTATCTTTTCCTTAGATTTCTGCTTTTCACTAGTGGTTTCATTCAGTAGTTCAGGATGAAGCTTCTAGCATTCTAGCATATCATGACCCTGTAACTTGCACTGTTTGCAGTATTTGGGTATGAAGTCATATTGAACTTTTACCCATTCAGTTCTTATGCTCCATGTAACTTCATTCTCAATATTCATGCGGATTTTCTTTGGTAATGCTGTTACCAAATCAACTAATACCTTGACTCTTGCACAACTTGGACGGGTTTTGTTGATTTTTGCCATATCTACATGCAATGGCTTTCCAACTGCTGAGACTAAAGAAAAGAGACATTCTTTAACAAAGTAAGTAGGCAGCATATTAGGGAATGAAATCAAAGCCATTGCTTTGGACGTTTCTTCTCCTTCTTTGAATTTGGCGTCATAAATCAATATCCTCATCTGATACTAGTATACATCTTTTTCTTTTAGATAATATACTTCGTTCAATGTAAATTTGATGAAGTCTTGCCGTAGCGTCAATCGAATTAGTCACGTGCCTATCTCTGAGGAGCCCAATGTTACAATCGCCTTTAATTCCACACTGAGCAGGAATTAACCTACGCAGCTCTTGAATGTCAGGCCACCCATAGGAAAATTTACCAATTACTGCATATTGAAGGCCTTCAATTATGTTCATTCTATCAACTTCAGCTTCTGTAAATTTGACATAGGGCTGACCTTGTAAGAAGCTTGCTCTTTTGAAAGCTATTGGCTCCATTTGTGCTTTCGAGTTAGGGTTTACTGTTGGGGACGAGTTTAGGGTTGAAGGTCTGAGTACACGGCTGTAATCTAGGGGTTGTTGACTAGTTCTATTTGTGGTGGGAGGTTAGGGAGTGAGGGGAGGAGGTTCGCCAGCCGGCTGGGCCCCGGCCAGCGTCGCCATGGATGGCGATGAGAGCTTCATATTCTTCGCCTCACTTTCTCTCTCTATCGCCAGAGCCTCTCTTCTCTGTCATCTTTCTCCTAGGAACTTGGTATTTCTTTAGTGTGGGTTATATCATGCTTTTGGAAAGTTAAACTAGAAATGTTGTATATGTCACTTGTTTCAACTTCTAAACTATGACTGTGTAATATATTTTGGAAACTGTAAATGAAGTAATTAATGGAATTGAAATTGGTATGGTTCATGTGATCATCTCATTGTCTAACTAATGGAATACATCTTTACTTTATCCTTAGGTAAGGTCGGGTAGAAGGCATCAAGTAGGCTTGCTTGACTAGGATATCTCGGTTGACCACCGGTTGCACTCCCCAAGGTCGAGCATGACAAGTTATCAGTAGTATATTTGCTTGCTGGACTGATCTTCGAGAGGCAAGGTAGAGATACATCCTTGGCCATTGTTTTGACTTGCCTTTTCTTATGTGTTGTTGTTTCAGTTTAGACGGTATTATTATTTAGCTTAGACTTGTGTTTCGTTGTAGAGCTCATGACTCCATATTTACCAGTTTCTAGGAGATTTACCTTGTATTAGCAGTATTTGGTTGTATTATGATTTTAGACTTATGCTATTTCTATAAGTTTCGTAGTTCTATTTCTTTTATTATTATGTTTTGGCTTCCCTAGCCAGTGTGTTAGGCGCCATCACGACGGGTTGGGATTTTGGGACGTGACAAGTTGGTATTAGAGCCCTAGGTTGTCACGCACCAACCTCGTGGAGCGCGACCGGTGCTCAACAGAGTTACCTCGATCAAGCAAGCATGCACAGTGCCGTCTACCCAACTCACCCAAAATAAATAGAAGAGTGCATTTCCGTAATTAGTCAGTAAGAAGTCATGTGAACAACACCATTTCATTCCATTAGTTACGTCCTTAACAGATGTTCAAAACAGTAAATTATGCAATCATCGTTAAAGTGGAATAGATGATACCACTACAACATTTTTAGTTTAACTTTCCCGAAAATAGATACAACCCACTTTGTGTCTACGGAGCCTCTAACAGGAACAAAAGAGTCCTGTGACAGTGCCGACAACAAGGCCTCGGTCATACCTCAAAATGCTATGAACAAAGGATAAAAGATATAGGACCCCGAGATGAAGTAGGGCTCATTAAATCAGTAGAGGACAGGGTATGTTGCTATCACTGATCAATGCCACCTACTATAGAACCACCTGCATCCATTAAAGATGCAGCGCTCCCGGCAAAAGGGACATTAGTATGTATGGAATAGTACTAGTATGTAAAACTAAACACCCTCTCAATAGAACGAGCAATAGTAAACAAAGAATAAAACATGATATCAATAAGAGAATCAAACAGTATCAAAGTGTCACTTTAGGGGAAACGTAAATTTCAAGTAGGTTTTGGTCATTTAAGTTGGGAGATCTTTAGCACCGATATACCACCGTGTTTTAGCATGGAGTCCGATCTCAGCCCGACCGGCTAAGTCGTCTCACCCCGAGAAATATACTCACAATAACACCATGTGCACGGCATGGCGTCCGATCTCAGCTCGATCGGCTAAGTCGTCTCACCACAATGCCATGTGGGTCAACATTACAGCACATCTAGCTAGCAATAATCTCATCCCATTTAAGGGGAGAATATCTCAACAAACCAATCTCATCCCATATAAGGGGAAACAGTCTCATCACATTAACACGGGGATTTACCCCTCAATCACTCCAATACCACACGTGTAGTTTCAGGGTTAGGTTGTTCCAACCTACCCTTCCTCGGTGGCTAAGTGATATTCCCAAAGCATTTATTGTTAAAATTAATTATCACTCAATTCATATTCCTTTACATGTCATTCATTTTATTGACATCATTGGCCATAACGAAATATCATTCTTGGCACATTAGTCGTACTTCATAATTCAAGCTCACTGTTCCATTTTCAATTATTATCATGGATAATCAACAAAAAGGCCTTTCAAATTAAGAATTTAAACATATACTTGAGCAAATTAGTGTCTTAGGCACGTGTGACTTCTTATACAATTGACATGATAGCTTTCATAAAATTTCATGTTTTTATCATAACATAGTAACACAAAGCCCATACTTAAACCACATTCTCAAACATTAAATCAACATAACAAGAATCCTTGGAATACATATTGAACGCATGATTATTTTGACGCAAGGCTTCATTGACAAAAATTCAGTTGATAAAGGCATCACGAGACTTTCAAGGACATTACGGGGTTCAATTCTAACAGAAGAGTTTAGCCAACATACCTTACTTGAGCTTCTTTAAACTCTAAAATGTTCCTGAAATCTTAGAAACTTAGATCTATTTTAGAAATATAACAAGTTGAACCAAATCATGGTTCCAGCTCATTTGAGCATTTTATCAAACACTGGGTGTGGAAGGTTTCAATGTCCTCCTATGGTGGATTCCATCATCCCACAACCCATTATCTACCATTTTTAGCTCAACAATCTTCCTACACCCCTTGATAACACATGCGTGCAAAATGAACAACTTCCACACCCAAGAATTTCCTTACTAATTACTTAATTTTAGTTGAATCTCGAAATTGAGAGTTAGGATGTAAAGACCTAGCGAGTTTCCCTTGTTAATCTTCAAATATTGGATCAAGAATTGAAGAACTAATTTTTAAGGAACCCTCTCCCACTCCAGAGCACTCTCTCACTCTCAAACTATCAGGTTTTTACTTAAGAAATGGTCTATAGAGTCTATATAATGGAATAGGGCGGGGTTATAAAACTCAGAAAAATGAAGCTCCGAAACAGATCTGCGGTCGCATAATGCTTCTGCGGTTCGCTAAATAGCCCAATAAAATTGGGCGATTCTGCCCCACTCTGCAGCCATTATGCAGTCCGCAATCTTGTTTTGCGGTCGCATAGTGCACCTCAGACCTGTTCTGTGGTCGCACAATGTACCACAGATCTTCCTCAAAACTTGCCCCGATACTGCTTCACTCTGCGGCCATTCTGCGGCCCGTATAGTGATTCTGCGACCGCATAGTAGGCCGCAGGAAAGTCTTCTTCTGCCAAAAATTTTCATTTACCTCCCAGCACACTGTTCAACCCAAAAGGTCCGTACTGCGGTCTCTACCTTCGTCAACACATAGCCTACTTCGGCACCATAAAATCCTGAATTCTAGGTAAAATGTTTACGGGGCCTTACATAGGTTCATAGGTATTATGAGTCATGAGCAAGTTTAGTAGAGTCATGCGGATCGGTGCAGAGATGTTTGTACTTATCTTTGAGAGGCTACCGAACTATTAGGAAACTTCAGTTTCCTGTATTTATGTCATGTAGATTTGTTATTTTCGGAATTTAAACTTGACTATTCTATTCTCTCACAAATGGTGAAGACATGTGCGACTGGATCAGGCAAACAGCCACCAGTACTACCATTTTTGAACGCGAGAGGCTGAGGTTTGGCATGTACTACAGCCAGAGTAACACATGTGGAGCCACCAGTTGCTCCAGCTCAGGAGCAAGTACCATTTTGGTTGAGCCAGTAGGATCAGCTCAGGCACCAGCAGTGCCCATTGTGATTCCTGGTCTTTATGAGGCCTTAGCCCACATTTTGACTGTGTGCACGAGCCTAGCTCAGGCAGTCTTAGTTCCGGCTGCACCAGCCAATTCACAGGCCGCGGGAGATGCTCAGACTCCTGTTGTCGGTACTCCAGAGTAGTTTAGCTTACGGGCTCAAAATATTAGGTGTATTGCCAGTTCATTCAGTTGCTGTTGCTCGGGCCGTGGTTAGTCCCTATATGAGGGACAAGGAGCAGAAGAGATTGGAGTGATTTGGGAGGCTTAAGAATCTAAAGTTCAATGGAGCAAAGTCGAAGGATGCTCAAGATTTCATAAACCGGTGTCAACGGTTTCTTTGCACACCATGTATTTTGGACACCAGTGGGATTTCATTCACTACTTTTCAGCTGACAGAGGCAGCTTACCAATGGTGGCAGGCTTATGAGTTGAGCAAGCCAGCCGATGTAGTGCTACTTACATGGCATGAGTTATCAGTTCTCTTCTTAGAGAAGTTTGTCCCACAGACTCATAGAGAGGAGTTGCGTAGGGAGTTTGAGTAACTACTCCAGGAGGGCATGACCGTGACTCAGTATGAGATCAGGTAGTCTAAGTTCGCTCATCATGCGGTATAGTTAGTTCCCACTAAGAGGGATAGGAAGTTCATTGATGGCCTCAACTATGGATTACGCTTCATTATGGCTCGAGAAGTTGTGACAGGTGTGAGGTTTGACAAGGTGGTTGATATTGCTTTCTTAGAGCTAGTTTGCAGGTAGGAGCATTAGGAGCGGGAGGCCAAGAGGCCTCGTAGTTCAGGTGGATTCAGCAGTGCCTCATCTGGAGGCCAGTACCATTACAGCAGGGGTCGTTCTTCTAGACCCGTTCAAGCAGCTCGCCATGCTGCTCGTTGTTCTTCAATTAGCCACAATTCTTATAGTGCACACACATCTCAGTCATTATTTAGTGCGTTGCCACCACAGAGTTCTTACCATGCTTCATCTGCACAGGGTTCCTTGTGCAGCTATTCAGACTATCAGGGGTAGTAGCTCTGCCACAGGAGAGGTTGTTTTGAGTGCGGGGACTTGAGCCATATCAAGAGGAATTGCCCCAGACTATTGGGTAGGGTTCCATAGCAGATTTCTCAGCCTATGGTTCCAGCACAAGCAGCTACACCACCTGCACAGACAGCTCAGGGTAGGGCCCATTAAGCTCGAGGCCGCCCTAGAAGGGGAGGTCGATCAGGTGGTCATCAGGCACACTGCTACACATTTCCAGCAGACTATAGGCAGTCGCCTCTGATGTAGTGATCACGTGTAATGTTTAGTATGCCACAAGGATGCTTCAGTATTCTTTTATCCTTGTTCCACTTGTTCATATGTGCCATCATACTTTGCTCGTTGTTTGAATATGCCCCATGATTCTTTAGTTATGCCTGTTCATGTATCTACATCGATGGGTGTTACTATTGTTATGGACCGTGTGTAATGGTCGTGTGTGACTATTGGGGGATTCGAGATGAGATTTGATCTTTTACTACTAAGCATGGTTGATTTTGATGTAATTTTTAGCATGAATTGGTTGTCACTATGTGACGCTATTCTAGGTTGTCATGCTAAGACCGTGATATTTGTGATGCCGGGATTGCCTAGGATTGAGTGAAGGGGTTCTCTATACTATGTTCCCAGTAGAGTGATTTCATATTTGAAGGCCCAACGGAGAGTTAGGAAGGGATTTCTAGCATATTTGGCCTTTGTAAGGGATGTTAGCATTGATGCTCCTACCATTGAGTTAGTTCCAGTAATGAGAGACTTTCCAGATGTGTTTCCTGCAGACCTGCTGGGAGTGCCACCCAACAAGGACATTGATTTTGGTACTGATCTAGTGCCGAGCACTCAGCCCATCTCTATTCCTCCGTATCGTATGGCACCAGTAGAAGTAATAGAAAGAACAGCTTTAGGAGCTACTTGATAAGGGATTTATTAGGCCTAGTGTGTCGCCTTGGGTTGCACCGGTTCTATTTTTGAAGAAGAAGGATGGTACTATCCGGATGTTCATTGATTACAGGCAGTTGAACAAAGTTACAATTAAGAACAAATACCCACTACCACGCATTGATGACTTATTTGACCAGCTTCAGGGTGCTAGAGTGTTTTCGAAGATTGATTTGAGGTCTGGGTATCATCAGCTGAAGATTCGGGATTCGAATATTCTGAAGACGGCATTCAGGACTCGCTATGGTCATTACGAATTTCTTGTGATGTCTTTTGGGCTGACCAATGCCCCAGCAACCTTCATACATTTGATGAACAATGTATTCCAGCCATATCTTGATTCTTTCATCATCGTATTCATTGATGATATATTAGTGTACTCGTGCAGCCAGGAGAAGCATGAGCAGCATTTAAGGATAGTACTCCAGACTTTGAGGGAGAAGAAGCTATATACTAAATTCTCCAAGTGTGAGTTTGGGCTTTATTATGTGGCATTCTTAGGGCACATGGTTTCCAGTGAGGGGATCAAGGTGGATCCGAAGAACAATGAGGCAGTTCAGAGTTGACCCAGACCGTCATTAGCTACTGAGATCCGGAGTTTTCTTTGTTTGGCCAAATATTATCACTATTTTGTGAAGGATTTCTCGTCCATTGTTACACCTTTAACTAGATTGACCCAGAAAGGTGTCTATTCTGATGGTCTGATGAGTGTGAGAAAGCTTCTAGAAGCCCAAAACTGCCTTGACTATAGCTCCAGTTCTAGTTTTACCTTCAGCTTCGGGTTCGTATATAGTATATTTTGATGCTTCATGGATTGATATTGGGTGTGTCTTGATGCAGGAGGGTAGTGTGATTGCTTATGCTTTGCGCTAGTTGAAGCCCCAAGAGAAGAACCACCCCGTTCAAGATCTAGAGTAGGCAGCCATTGTTCACGCATTGAAGATTTGGAGGCATTATCGCTACGACGTGTCTTGTGAGGTATTTATAGGTCATCGGAGTATACAACACTTGTTTAAGCAAAAGGATCTAAATTTGAGGCATCGGAGGTGGTTGAAGCTGTTAAAAGACTATGATATCACCATTATGTATCATCCCGGGAAGGCCAATGTGGTAGCCGATGCCTTGAGCAGAAAGGTGGAGAGTATGGGTACCATTGCACATATTCCAATTTTTCAGAGGCCTCTAGCATTAGATGTTTAGGCCTTGGCCAATCAGTTCGTGAGATTAGATGTTTTGGAGCCTAGCAAAGTTCTTACTTGTGTGGTTTCTCGGTCTTCTTTATATGAGCGCATTAGAGAGCGTCAATATGACGACCCCTATTTGCCTGTCCTTAAGGAAACGCTGCAGCACGGTGATGCTAAGGAGGTTTCTATTGGAGATGATGGGGTCTTGCGGATGCAGGGTCGGATTGTGTGCCCAATATGGATGGGTTACGTGAGTTTATTCTTGAGGAGTCCCATAGTTCGAGGTATTCCATTCATCCGGGTGCCGCCATGATGCATCAAGACTCGAGGCAACACGAATTATGGAGAAGAATGAAGAAAGATATAGTGGAGCATATGGCTTAGTGTTTGAACTGCCAGCAGGTGAAGTACGAGCATCAGAGGCCGAGCGGTTTGCTTTAGAGTTTTGAGATCCCCGAGTTGAAATCGGAGCGTGTTACCATGGACTTCGTTGTTGGGCTTCCATGCACTTTGAAGAAATTTGATGCAGTTTGGGTGATTGTGGACCAGTTGACAAAGTCTGCACATTTCATTCCGGTTGTGACCACCTATTCTTTAGAGCGGATGGCTCATATCTATATCTGCGAGATTGTAGTCTTCATGGCGTGCCGGTATCTATTATTTCTGATCGAGGCATGCACTTCACATTGTAGTTTCAGAGAGCAGTGCAGCGAGAGTTGGGCACATGGGTTGAGTTGAGAACAACATTCCACCCCTAGACGGCGGACAGTCTGAGCGCACCATTCAGCTTTTGGAGGATATTCTACACGCTTGTGTTATGGATTTCAGAGGTTATTGGGGTCAATTCCTACCGCTTGCAGAGTTTGCCTACAACACAGCTACTAATCGAGTATTCAAATGGCTCCTTATGAGGCCTTGTATGGGAGGCGGTTTCGTTCTCCAGTTGGTTGGTTTGGGCTGGAAGAAGCTAAGTTGTTGGGCACTGACTTGGTTCAAGATGCCTTGGAGAAAGTCAAGTTGATTCCGGATCAGCTTCGTACAACACAGTCTAGACAGAAGAGTTACGTCGATCGGAAGGTGCATGACATTGCATATATGGTTGGAGAGAAGGTATTGCTCCAAGTTTCACCCATGAAGAGTGTGATGAAGTTTGGGAATAAGGGCAAGTTGAGCCCTCGGTGTATCAGCCCTTTTGAGGTGCTTGAGAGAGTTGGACATGTGGCTTACAAGCTTGCATTTCCATCTAGTCTGTCGGGTGTTCACCCATTGTTTCTTGCTTCTATACTCCGGAAGTATTATGGTGACCTGTCTCATGTTTTAGACTTCAGCACGGTACAGTTAGATGAAGATTTGACTTATGATGTGGAGCCGGTGGCCATTCTGGATCGGCAGGTCCGAAAGTTGAGATCAAAGAATATAGCTTTAGTGAAAGTTTAGTGGAGAGGCCAGCCAGTCGAGGAGGCTACTTAGGAGACCGAGTGGGAGATGCGGAGCAGATATCCACACCTATTAGAGACTCCAGTACGATTCTAGACCTGTTCAAGGATGACTGTTTGTTTAAGAGGGGGAGAATGTAACGATCTGGTCGGTCGTTTTGTATACGGTAGCTCTGTTCCCCTATTTATCGCTCCTATGCTTATTTGTAGTTATGTGACTTGCTGGGGTGGTTGGATTGGTTCCGGAGAAGTTTTGGAGTAATCTGGGACACTAAGTACCAAGGTTGGAAGCTTAAGTTGAAGGAGTTGACTGGTGTTTGACTTTTATGTAGATGACTACAGAATGGAGTTTTGATGGTTCTGATAGCTTCGTATGGTGATTTTGGACATAGGAGTATGTCCGGATATTAATTTGGAGGTTCGTAGGTCGTTTTGGCTTGAATTGGCGAAAGTTGGAAAGTTTAAGGTTTGGAAGGTTAAGAGATTTGATTGAGAGTTGACTTTGTCGATATTAGGGTCGGATTTAGAATACAAAAGTTGGAATAGGTCCATTGTTTCATTTATGGATTGTGTTCAAAGTTTGAGGTCAATCAGAGTTGGTTTGATATGATTCGGCATTTGTTTTAGAAGTTGGAAGTTCGTTAGTTCATTAGGCTTGAATTAATGTATGGTTCATGGTTTCGGTGTTGTTTGATGTGATTTGAGGCTTCGAGTGAGTTCGTATTGTGTTTTAGGACTTGTTGGTACGATTGGTTGAGGTCAGGGGGCCCTCGGGTGTGTGACAGACGAGTTTCAGACGAATCTCTTCATGTTTGGATAGCTAATGTGTTTGGTCGATGTTTCTTCATGTTCGCGAGGAAGGGAGCGTGTTTTTAAAGCTTTGGAGGTCAATGAACTTCATGAACGTGAGAGAGTATTCGCATTCGCGTAGAAGGGAGGTCGGCTGAGGGGCACTGGGGCTTAAGGCTTCACGTTCGCAAGGGAGGTCTCATGTTCTCTCAGGCGTGGTCTAGTTGGTCATTGCATTTGCGATTGGGACGACGCATTCGCGAAGGGGAATTTTGACTGAAGGAGAAGTTGTACTTCACGAACGCGAGGCGTCTTCCACGTTTGCGAAGGGTAAGCACCTGGACAGAATATTAAAAACCCAAATCGAGGGTTAGAGTTGTTGTTCAATATTTTGAGTTGTAAAGCTCGATTTTAGGAGATTTTGGAGGGAATTTTTAACATTTGGATCGAGGTAAGTGTTTTTGACTTGGATTTATTATTATTTCATGATTCCATTAATGTTTTTAGCATTTAGTTAGAGACTTAATGTGAATAAATGGGGGATTTTGTTGAAACGATTCAAAAATAAAAAATGGAGGTTTGGAGGTCGATTTGAGGTCGGAATAGGGTGATTTTTGTATGGTTGGACTCGTAATCTAATGGGTGTCCGGAGTTGAATTTTTGATTTTGGTTAATGATCTTAGCTTTATCACTTTGACTCAATTCCTGCTGCTTTTATTGACTATATTTAGTTGGTCTGGTTAGATTCGGATCGTCTTGAGGTCGATACGCGTGGGAAGGGCTTGTTAGAGGAGTGACTTGGCTTGCTTAAGGTAAGTATTTTATTTAAACTTGGTTGAGGCATTGGTTGCTGGAATTATTTTTGATAGCTACGTGCTATGGGTGGCACATATGTGTGGGGTTGTGCCCATATATGCGTACCGAGCTACTCTTTCCATGCTCGAGTAGTGCTTAGGCTATGACATACCTTGAAATGATTTCTGAGCTTCAAGTTGAGATGTTTTCCCCTATTTGTACCCCTCCGTGAGCTATTTGCACCATGTTTGAGATTTTGTTGATTTATTTCTTCCGGTTGAACATGATAAACTGTTGTTTCTTGATGGAATTGTCTGCCCTGGCAGTGATAGCACAAATTGCACATGCCTACACTATAGCATGCTATTTATACCAGTCCAAGAGTATGAAACTTGATAATCGTTAATCATGTACATGTATTCCTGCACATTTGCTTTCTCTGTGTTATGAGCTGGACTGGTAGCCTGTGACCACGCCAGGCGGACGGTGATTATTAGCACGTCTCTTGTCCGTGTGGTTGATTCTATTAGCACGTGAGTTGTCCGTGCAGATCCAGTTATTTATATTATTAGCACGTGAGTTTTCCATGCAACACGTGAGTTGTCCGTGCGGTTGATTCTATTAGCACGTGAGTTGTCCGTGTAGCACGTGAGTTGTCTGTGCAACGTGTGGATATGGATCCATCCCTCTAAGGTAACCCTCTCATGTTTCTCTCTTGATTATGTACACGCGGTTATTGAGGAAAACTAATCAGTGGTTTGGTACGGATATGGAAAGGTTGAGGAAAGTCTGGCCGATGTTGTTTTGAAATTGCATTTCATCTTTACTTGCAATTTTCATGATTTAATATCTGATTTATCTCTATATCATCTTATATGTTGTACAGGTGACTGAACAGAGATATTAAGTAATTTTACACACACAAAGAGATATTCCTGTCAATACCTTATACATGATCATGTTACTGTTTTGTACTTGTTGGATTTATGAAACAGTACAGGCCATGGCAGGTGTTATATATAGTTCTGGCTTCTTTTACCTCGCCGAGGTTAGTTACGATATTTATTGAGTACATTGGGTCGGTTGTACTCATACTACTCTCAACACTTAATTGTCCAGATCCAGGTGTGGGGACCAGTTATCAGCAGTAGATTTGCTTGTTGGACTGAACTTCGAGAGGCGAGGCAGAGCTGCATCTTTGGCCACAATTTTGACTTGTCTTTTCTTATGTACTGTTGTTTCCGTTCTAACAATATTATTATTTAGTTCAGACTTGTATTATGTTGTAGAGCTCATGGCTCCGTATTTATCAGTTTCTGGGAGACTTACCTTGTATTAGCAGTATTTGGTTGTATTGAGATTTCAGACTTATGCTATTTCTATAAGTTCCATTGTTCTGTTTCTTTATGGTTATGTTTTGGCTTGCTTAGTCGGTGTATTAGGCGCCATGTCGACGGGTTGGGATTTTGGGTCGTGACAGATCATGAAGAAGATATGCTTAAAAATTAAAGTGTATTGTATTAAAAATTCTTAGGAGGGTTAGTCACTATTATCCATATCTATCCTACCCGTCCCTTATCCTGTATTACATCCCATAAAGACCTAATTGATCCTAGACTTTATGAGCTTAAATTAGTAACGACTTACTCTACAAGCAAGCCTATAGAACGAGCTTTGGAGGAACATGAGTTTCTTTGCGAGAATGAGTGAATTCTTTCAATATGTGAGTCCTTAAAATATACTTGAATACATATTAGAGTGTGTGGACTGATTATTCTCTTTGCCTTGTTGGTGAGCGCGCATTCTTTACAATGGATTGGTAAGAAACTTGTATATTTAGTTGGCACAAGAAACGAGTCTAAGTATGGAATGTATTGGAGTCAATCTTTTATGCTAGAATGATAGAAAGAGTCACACAACTATTTTAATTAGTCTTGGCATGGTGTAAACTTTACGAAAAGTATGAATAGTACTTATGCTAGGTTCTATATGTTGGTACAAACCATTGTTATTGGTGTGATGCTTGAGAAAGTTTAAAATTTTATTTCTTGCCGAAGTGCTTAATTTTGAAATTGCTCGAGGACGAGCAAGAATTTAAGAGTGGGGTTTTGAAAAATAACCCAAAAATGTATGTTTTTTTAGTATGTTTTGATCTCATTTATCATGTGAGTTGGGGGAGATTACATTGTTTTAAAGTAAAATACACCTATTACGTATTTCTTATGTGTAGGAGTAAGATAGGATGACAAGTGACCAAAAGATGGCAATTTGTTATAAAAAGAAAAGGATGAAAGAACTGGTAGCTCGTACATTCTCGCGCATGGCACGAAAAAGGAAGTGAAAAAGGAGACAATTGAATGCACAAATCAGTGAAGTGAAGAGAAGGCACGGATCACTTCGCGAAATGGAAACTTTTCAAAACTTGAGTTCGCGTCTATGGGCGCGCGCGCGTGAGCGTGGACGCAGATTCCAGCCTTCCTATACGAGATTGGATTGCATTGGATAACCCTCAACCCTACCTAAGTCATATCAATACACTCTAAACATGATTTTTACACAACTTTGGACGAGATAGTACTTTAGGGCTAAACAAAAACCTTGGATGAAATAATATGCTAGGGGTAAGGAGGATGATTCAACCACGAGTTTTCCCTTTCTTCTTTATTCTTTGTTGTTGGTTATGATTTTTAGTATTGGGTTTTTACATACTACTATGAGTATCTCATTTCATATCTAGGGTTTTGATGGAACCTTTTGAAGGATGAATTCTTGGTATATTTTAATATATTTAGCCTTTGAATTTCTTTACTTATTTAACTATGTGCTTATTTCAGTTAATTAAATGGCTATCGATTGACTGTGCCTATTTATTATGTATTGCTATGGAAAGGGTACATATTTTGGGTGGTTGTTAAAAACCGTCACTCCTAACGTATGTGAAGAATCAATTCGGCAGGTTTAAAGGTGGGTTTAGGCATAGCAAAGTCTTAACGTGGTCATAGTGAGCAGTAAGGTAATGCTAGCTAGCGTAGTTCGGGAGAATATGTCTAGTAAATTATTGTAATTTCTTGTAAGAGAATTACAGCAATTGAAGTGCTCGCGATCAGTAGATAAAAATTAGGCAAAATTATAGAAGACGTAGCGAGAAGGATTCCGACAACTGAGAAAATCATAACTCTAGACCTCCTTAATCTTATCTCCAACCCTTAGTATCTCTAGTTATTAATTTACTACTTTAATTTATTTGTTAATTAGTTACACAAAAGAATCTTAATATTTATAACTTAGGAATTGTTCGAGCTTGTCTTCTTAGTGATAGTGAATAGTTGCAGTTAAATCTTAGTTCTCTATGATCGACTCCGAACTCTTAGACCAGATTATATTTGCAGTGACCACGTAGTCCTTTTGACAAGGCATAATTGGGCGGGACCAGTATGTGCAAAAATATGGCGATGAATGATTGATTTTGGATTTTGAGTGGTATTTCGTGAGTAAAGACCTTTTTGAATTATGTATCATTATTGAGTTGGTATATGGTAAGAGATGTATCAGTGTGCATTCATGTATACTAATGTGTGTGTGTGTGTATATATATGTGTGTGTATGTATTATAACAACTCATCATTTTGAGTATTTGTTCTTTGTTTCATTTCTTGAGACTTTGCATGGGTTGGTACTAAGGGTGGCAAATGATCCAGTTCACACTGGACCGGACCGGAATCGGACCGGAAATTGGCCCGGACCGGTGGAAACCGGTCCATTAATGTTCCGGAATGCCGGCCCCGGTAGCGAGACGGTGTGTCCATTTCAAACCGGATGAACCGGAGCAAAAAAAGTGCCGGACCGGGAAAAAAATGGTTGTTTAAAAACTAGCCGTTGGCAACTGCTCTATTGACCTAATAGCCGTTGTCCAACGGTCAAAAATGGTCATTTTCACCCCATAACCACCCCTAACTATTTTTTCCTATAAATACCTCATTATTTAATCATATCTTTCACACAATTCATCCAATTCTCACAAATTATCTAGAATATTGCTATTTTGCTACTTTGGCTATTTGTTAAAATTATACAATTTTGCTACTTTATCAAGTTTTAATTGGACTTTCTATCAAAGTTATATTTGGTTATTTGGTGAAGTTTTCAGTTATCAAGTATTAGGTAAATTGGAGGCGCTACTTGGTTGAAATATCAATTTAGCTATTTGTTGAAGTTTTTCGATTATCAAGTATTCAACTTATTAAGAAGTGAAGATTCAAGTTTCAATTTCACCTTAATTATACGGTTATATTTGGTTGGTCGTTCCTACTTCCTACTCTTTTATAATTTTTTTGTCATATATTTAATTCTAGTCAACACATAGATGATTCTTAATATTATCATGATGTTAGCTCTAATAATCCACTTGATAATGATATGTTAGAAGCACAATATAACTATCAAACTGGGGTTAATTTAGAAGAACCACATGAATATCAAGCTAGTCCACCTGAAGTTCAGTATGACTTGCCTCATGTACCTCCTACTAGAGTCCCGGTTAAACGTAAGGGCAGATCTGAGGTGTGGGAATTTGCGGAAAAGAAAGTTGAAAGTCAGACGGCCGTATGTGGGCTTTGTGGAATGGAGTGGGTTTTTAAAACTGAGGGTAATGAAGGTGGAACGGGTAAAATTAGGACCCACTTAAGAAATAAACATCCTAAGGAATGGTCAATGCGGGCGGGGGGTATTTATTTAGGAACCGAAAATGGGGGAGTAGCGCATGATGAATCCTCGGATACCCAAACAAAAATTAACCAAACAACGGGAAGGATTCTTACTTATGATAAATAAAAATAGGGAAAATATGTCTAAACTAGTTGCGGTAGAGGGTTTACCTTATAGTTTTCCTTCTGGTTTTGTTCGTTATATTCAAGCTACATATAATCCTTCTTTTAAAGGTTTTTCAAGAACTATGTTAAAAATGATATTATTAAATTTAAGAATGAATATAGAGATTATTTACGATATTTATTTGATAACTTTGACACTAGAGTATGCCTTACTATGGATATGGGTCGTTCTACCAATAATTGTGATTATATTACAGTTACTGTTCATTGGATAGATCCTGATTGAGTATTTCAAAAACGTATGATTGCTTATAAAGTTGTTGATGAACCACACACGGGTAATTATATTTCCAAAACAGTTTCATCAATTTGTCGTGCATATTGTTTAACTAAAAAAGATTTTAGTATTACAGTAGATAATGCTACAAACAACACAGAAGCAGTTAGGAACTTGAGACCTATTTTGAACTCCCCTTTTGAGGAATTTTTTCATGTTAGATGTGCATGTCATATTTACAATGTAGTAGTAAAAGATGGTCTTGACTTGTTTAACCACATTATTGAAAAGGTGAAAGTAGCTATTACTTATATATTAGAAATAAAAATCAAGAAAGAAAAAGAGAATGAGAAAGAAAATGTATAGAATTAGGAATGTCGATTAGGAGAGTCCCAAAGGAAGTTTGTACTAGGTGGAACACTTTATGTGAAGCATTGACTATCGCCTATGAATATAGAGAGCTTATTACTCAGATGTATAATAAGCATTTTATGGAACTTTAAAAGAGGACGATTGGAACCTTGTTCAACATCTCCTTCAGTTTTTAGAAAAATTTTATCATGCTACTTTAGAATTTTTCGGACAATATTATCCAACTACTCCTACCATGTTATATTATATAGCTGAAATATCTGAATTATTGAAATTATATAGGCAATACGAAGCATATAAAGTGGCTGTAGAGGCTATGATTGAAAAATTTTAAAAATATTTTTTCCCAATTCCCCAACTTTTTTATATTGCTTCTGTGTTGCATCCTGCTTTTAAACTTAAGTTAACTGAACGACTTGTTAGAGAAATATATGAAATTTAGAGATTAAACATGTTAAAATTGCGACTAATAAATATCCAAGAAGTCCCTCTCGGAGCTATTCCCTGGCGCTGTGTCTTCTTTCTCCTTACTCTGGGAATGAGGCCGTAAGCCGAACAGAATACGGACTTGATTGCTTATTTCATTCCATCTATACCGTAGCTATTTTCGCAAAGTATAGAGCTTGGGCAGACAGTGCTACACCAACAGCACCAATATAGTCAACCGGTGAAAGTTCTTCTCAAATGGGCAAAAGGCATGCGGGGATGAGCACCTTGGAGGACTTGATCAAAAGTTGCTTTCAGAACAAGACGAGTACGGGGAGAAATACAACGAGTTCCATGTCTATTTAATTCAATATCCATAGAAACTTGAACTCATAATTTATTGGATTATTGGAAGAATCAAGAACCGCAGTTTCTAATACTTACAAAAATAGCCCGGGATATATTAACAATTCAAGCTTCATCATTTGCATCGAAGAGCGCTTTTAGCCAAGAAAGATTTCAAATTGGAGATCACAGACATTCATTGAGAGAAGAGGCAATGGAGACAGGAGTTTTATTAAGGGATTGGATCAAAGCAGCGCGAAGAAACTTTGGAATACCAGGACTTTCTCAGAAAAAAGACAAAGCGTATCTCGATTAAATTTTGGGCGACGGAAAAAGTGAAGAAGGGAGTCAAACATACAATGAAGAAGAAAATGAAGAAGAACAAGACGAAGATGATGAACTGGAACAACTATAACCAGTTCCTAAAGAAAAGCCTACGGCAATCTTAAAAAAAAATAGCCAATATGTTTAAAATAATGTAATTTTCTAAATTAGAATACACTACAATAAAATTGCTTCAAATCTTGGAATTCCATCACAAGTTCATAACTCTTGTCTTCTTTTTCTTTTTTTAAATTTATTCTTTGCGCAAAAATACTACAATTAGTTACTAGTTTCTAATTGATTCAAATTTCAAGGTTTGAATCTACTTTTAAGTTTAAAACTAATTTAATAAATATTACAAGTTTTTTAATTATAAGTTTGAACTTTGAAACAAACTAAAAATTTCAAATATATATACAAAGTTAGTAATATTTTGTTGTTATATTTTCAAGAATTTAAAATTATCCATCACTTTAAATGAAAGACAAATAAAAAATAAATAAAAAACGGCCGAACCGGACAGAAAAATTGGGATACCGATAACCGGTGTCGGTTACGAACCGGCTTCCACCAAAGAGGACCAGCAGTCTCGGATCAATAAGACCGGTTGGGTCTGGTCTTGACGCCTTCCGGTACCGGATCGGAATGGAACCGAAAAAATATTCCAGTCCGTGACCGGATCGGATCACTGGCCCCCCTTAGTTAGTACAGTGCTTGGAACTTGTTGGTGTGGTTTAGTTGGATGCGAGAGGCTCGGGTTGAATTTTGTCTCCTCAGGAGGAAGTTGTAAAATACAAATATCTGCTGCATCGCACTTTGGGGCATGCGTCGTGCCTTCATCGTACAACGCAAGGCCCTGTGAGATGAGTGTGCGTTGTGCGACCGAATTACAGGCTTGTTCATATGATGGGTTGGCGTCATGTATCCCATAGCGCAAGGGTAAAAATCTACCAAATATATAAAGCCTCATTTCACAATTTTATTTTACTTTTCACAAATTTAAATACTTGAGAGCTTAGTTTAGGGAAGTTTTGGGCTAAAATTGAATTCTCAAACTTGGGGTAAGTGATTTAAACATAAATTGGAGTATATCATGGATTTTCCTTTAGATTCAATATTAGACATGGATTTCGATAAGTGAAATTGAGTATTTTTGACATAAACTCTAGAATCACTTAAATGATAATTTGAGTACCTAAATGAATTTCAACTGGGAATTTAAGCATATAATTGAATTCCCGAGATATGGATAACCCGAATTTAACTTCAATTGGGGGGTTGACTTTTTAAATTTATTTTGATTTTGTTGGAGTCTTAAATTATAAAATTGAGGAATCGAGTCTTAAATCATAAAATTGAGTAAAATATCCTTGCTTAACATCGTTGAGAAATATTTTGAATATATTGCAGTTATTTGGTGCAGTCATTTGGTGGATTCCGAACATGAGAAGATTATTTTCGAAGGTTAAAATTTTGCTTCGACCGAGATAAAAGACTTTGACCTCAATGGGATAATTTTCTCAAACTAGAACTGTTTTATATATACTGCCTAAATGGGGATACCATATATATATATGAGGCGATAGAGTATATGGGCGGATACTAGGATAATATATGAGATGTATTATTATCACATGTTGTGCATGACTTGCTATAATTACGACATGATTCGATGTGTACTATATATGCTACTATGTCTTAATTTATGTTATACTTTTTTCTTGTTTATTAAGTACCAAAAAGAATAATATCTTTTTATATTTAGTAACAATTTAACTTTGAAAATATTCAATTTCACCCTTAATGAGATGGTTTATAGCCAAAAAAGTTGGTTCATTTTAAACCACAAATTCTAAATGTTTTCCTTTCTTGCTTAACTTTGTGCCTAGTCAATCACTGTCACAAATTGAAACGGAGGTATAGTATATTATTATAAGCATTTGCTAAATGCAAGTTTAATGGTATAAATGACATATATGTTGGATTGCATGATTGATCCACAAGAAGCTCAGGAAACTCTTGAAATAGTGAGAGCTAATGTGAAAAAGGTCGAAAGAAGGAGACAAAATAGTGAGGCAAATCTAGCTCTGCGCCAAGCTAGAACGTAGGTGGAGGCTATCAATCTAATTTCATAACTACTTGGTACGATGTGAATAATAGAAAAAGGTTTTCTTTCTAAGCCTTTTTAACTTTAAGGGCACAGTAATATAACGGACGGAAGAATTAGTCCTTTTCGAGAAGTAGAGGAACATGTTATGGCCCCTTTTCCAATATGCAATTCAACTGCTAGCTAGCGTGTGATCAATAGTTATTTATGTCACGACCCTAATTTTCCTCCGTAGAATGTCGTGACGAGACCTAGTCTCTAAGACTAGGTGAGCCTAACAAAACATGCGAAATTACTGCAACAATAATAATTTAAATCTCAAAACATCCACAACTATATATATAAAGAAAATCTATAACCCAGCATATACATCTCCCAAAACATGGTGAAGTATAAGTCTCAAGCTCTACATACAATATGGAACGCTCCTATACATCACTGTCTACAAAAATATAAAGGAACAAGAAAAGAACAGGATAGGAGGGGACTCCAAGGCCTGCGGATGCGGGCAGGTATACCTTGAATTCTCCAAAGCAGCAACACAGCGCACTAATATCGAGGCTGAAAGGATATACTTGGATTTGTACAAAAACATGTACAGAAGTGTAGTATGAGTATACTACAATGGTACCCAGTAAATGCCTAGCCTAACCTAGGTAGAGTAGTGACGAGGTCAGGTCAAGACCCTACTGGAGATAATAAGAAACAAGACATAAGATATAATAATATAATGAATATGACAGGGAAGTAAACAATAAAGAATTTATGGAAAATAACAACACATAATCAAGAAAAGCTAATACAACATGAAAGGAAAGCAAGAATTTTACATGTTAAGGAAATAAACACCAAACAATACAGCAAATAAAGAAGATCAACAGGGGGCACTCCCGAGGTACTGCCTCGTAGTCCCAAATCGTAAAAAAAAAAAAAATCACAGTCATTCCTTATATCACCGCGGGAGCCTTTATATTTGGTTTTAAAAAACCTTTTTCCCGAAATAGCATCCCGCATTTTAGCCCACCTTATCACACCGCACAACTTCTAGTAGTTCCCCTACTAGCCATGCATATCAAACCCACCTTATCTCACCATATGTGTTTCGACACCCAAACCTTATACCACCGCATGAGTATTAATAACCACAACGGCACGGTAGAAACCTCATGCAAATAATAACAACCGCACGGCAGAAATCTCGTGCAACAATAACTACCTTACGGCAGAAACCTCATGCAACAATAACAACAACACAGAAGAAACCTCGTGCCAACAACCAAACAATCACCTGAACAATAACACGAAAGCCAAAACACTACAACTACATAAATGATATTTCACAACTTACACCTTGCCTCAAAAGAACCACGGCCTTGGAATTCAACACCAAACTCAACAGCAAAATATTTCAAGGATTGCAATTTCAAGTAAGAAATTCCACACTTAAGTCATGAATACGGAAATTAAGAAAAGCAAGTAATTCAACTAAACATGTGATATAAGTTTCGAATAGGAGAGAAGACAAGTAGACACGTGAAATTAGGCTAAACATGATGACTACAACATGCTAAAGTAACTCAATTAAGGCATGAAAAGGAAGCTACGTAGCAAAAATCGGAATTTTCAACATTTAGCCCGTGTATGCACTCGTCATCTCACGTACACGGTCTTCACATATCACAAATTATCACCACAATACCAAATCCTAAGGGGAATTTTCCCCACACAAGGTTAGACAAGTCACTTACCTCAAATCGCGCTCAATCAGTCAACTAGAAAGCCTTTCCCTCAATTTTCCAACTCCAAACGGCTCAAATCTAGCCAAAACAGTTTCGTACTATAAATATAACTATAGAAAACTAGTTTAAATAATGGAATAATGATCTTAGCTAAGAAGTAAAAAAATCGCTCAAGAAAGTCGACCCCGGCCCGCATCTCGGAACACGACAAAAATTACAAAAACTAAACACCAGTTCGATATCGAGTCCAACCATACAAGAATTACACAAATCCGATACCAAAATCTCGCTCAAATCCCCAAAATTCGGCGTAAGAACTTTCCTCCATTCTTCCAAAAATTTTCAACCAAATCACTAATTAAATGATGAAATCAAAGATATAAACAAGGAATTTAACAAAAACTAAGTAAGAATCACATACCCCAATCACTCCCTTTAAAATCTCTCTAAGAATCGCCTCCAACCCAGCTCCCAAAATCAAATTTGTGAAATAAACTCAAATCCTCGTTTTTGAAATATTTAAGTCTGCCCAGATGTCCTTAATCGTGATCGCTCAATTATACTGCCCACAGTTAACACAAGCCAAAAACGAAAAACATCATGCGAACGAGACGCACCGACCTTCAAACCTACGTGATCGCGAACTACATCACGTGTTCACGATGAACAAAGTGCGCGTGAACCCCCAGCCATGCCTTTCCTCTACGCAAACGTGACCTGAGCCACACGTTCGCGATGTATTAACTACTCTAGCTACGTGATCGCAGAACTCTCCTCACGATCGCATAGAACAAGTTCCCATCAGTGACCATCAACACTTCGCGATCGCGGACCTATCCACGTGATCGCATAGAAGGAAACCAGAACACTCACACCAGCAGGCTTCAGCGGTCATTCCAAGTCCCGTTTCACTCTGTTAACCATCAGAAATTCATCCGAGGACCCCGGGACCCCAACCAAGCATACCAAAAAGTCCTAAAATACGATACAAACTTAGTTGATCCTTCAAATCACATCAAACAACGCTAAAACCATGAATCGCGTATCGATTCAAGCCTAATGAACTTTTGAATTTCTAACTTCTACTTCGATGCCGAAACCTATCAAATCATGTCCGATTGACCTTAAGTTTTGCACACAAGTCACAAATGACACAACGGATCTACTCTAACTCCCAGAATCAGAATCCGACCTCGATATCAAAAAGTCCACTCCCGGTCAAACTTTCCAAAATCTTCCAACTTTCAAACTTTCGCCAATTAACATGGAAATGACCTGCGGACATCTAAATCAACATCCAAACACGCTCCTAAGACCAAAATCACACCACGAAGCTATTGGAATCTCTAAAACTCCATTCCGGAGACGTCTTCATTCAAGTCAAACTACGGTCAACTCCTATGACTTAAACTTCCAATTTAGGAACTATGTATCCCATTTCACTCCAAAACTCTCTTGAACCCGACACCAAGCGCCCCGGCAAGTCATATATCCACAAAATGAAATAGAAGAAGCAATACATAGGGGATCGGGGCTAATACTCTCAAAACGACCGATCGGGTCGTTACATCCTCCCCCTCTTAAAACAAATGTTCGTCCTCAAACGAGTATAGAGACATACCTAAAGTGGTGAAAAGATAAGGATAATGGCTACGCATATCATGCTCGGTCTCCCAAGTCGCCTCCTCGATTGGCTAACCCCTCCACTGGACCTTAACTGAAGTAATGTTCTTCGACCTCAACTTTCGGACCTGCCTGTCCAAAATGGCCACCGACTCCTCAACATAAGATAGATCCTTGTCCAACTGGACTGAGCTGAAGTCCAACATAGAGACAGATCATCGTGGTACTTCCGGAGCATAGAAACATGGAACACTGGATAAACTGTAGCTAAACTAGGTGATAATGCAAGTCTGTAGGCCACCTCTCTAACCCGCTCAAGAATCTCAAAAGGTACGATATACTTAGGACTTGGCTTGCCCTTCTTCCCGAACCTCAAAATACTCTTTTTAGGCGAAACCCGGAGTAAGAACGCTCCCCAACCATGAATGCCACATCACGAACCTTTCGATCCGTATAACTCTTCTGTCTAGATTGGGTTGTAGGAAGTCGATCCTGAATTAATTTAACCTTTTCCAGAGCCTTGAACCAAGTTTGTACCCAATAGCCTAGCCTCACCCAACTCAAACCAACCCACCGGAGACCGGCACCGTCTACCATACAACGCCTCATACGCGGCCATCTGAATGCTGGACTGATAACTATTGTCATAGGCAAACTCCTCAAGTGGCAAGAACTGATCCCAAGATTCCCCAAAATCCATCACACATGCACGAAGCATATCCTCCAATACCCGAATAGTGCGCTCAGACTGTCCGTCCGTCTGAGGGTGAAATGATGTACTCAACTCCACTCAGTACCTAACTCATGTTGTACGGCCCTCCGGAACTGCGATGTAAACTGCATACCCTGGTCAGAGATGATAGATATCGGCACGTCATGAAGGCTGACAGTCTTGCGAATATAAACCTGAGCCAGCTACTCTGAAGAGTAAGTAGTCACCACTGGAATGAAATGAGATGACTTGGTCAATCTATCCACAATTATCCCAACTGCATCGAACTTATTCTGAATCCGTGGGAGCCCAACAACAAAATCCATAGTAATTCGCTCCCATTTCCACTTCGAAATCTCTAGCTTCTAAAGCAATTCAGCTGGCTGCTAATGCTCATACTTCACCTACTAACAATTTAGGCACCGAGATACATATTCCACTATGTCCTTTTTCATTCTCTTCCACCAATAATGCTGCATCAGGTCCTAATACATCTTTGCAGCACCTTGATGAATGGAGTACCGCGAACTGTGAGCCTCCTAGAGAATCAACTCATGCAAGCCATCTAAATTGAGCACACAAAGCCTGCCCTATATCCGTAATACATTGTTATCTCCAATACTGAACTCCTTGGCATCGCCGTGCTGAACCGTGTCCTCAAGGACAAGCATATGAGGGTCGTCATACTGACGCTCTCTGATACGATCACAAAGAGATGACTGAGAAACCACACAAGCCAATACTCGGCTCGGCTCAGAAACATCCAATCTAACAAATTGGTTGGCCAAAGCCTGAACATCCAAGGTTAATGGCCTCTCTGCTACCGGTAGATATGCTAAGCTACCCAAACTCTCCACCTTGCGACCTAAGGCATCGGCCATCACATTGGCCTTTCTGGGATGATATAGAATGGTGATATCATAGTCCTTAAGCAAGTCTAACCACCTCCACTGCCGCAAGTTAAGATCTTCTATTTGAACAGATGATGTAGGCTCCGGTGATCGTCAGTAAACACAATAATGAACGAGTCAAGATAGGGCTGAAATACACTGCTCATCAAGTGCATGAATGTTGTTAGGGCATTGGTCAGCCCAAAAGACATGACAAGGAACTCGTGATGTCCATACTGAGTCCTGAATGCAGTCTTCGGGATATCTAGCACCTGAATCTTCAACTGATGATAGCCTGAATGCAAGTCGATCTTAGAGAACACTCCGGCACCCTAAGGCTGGTCAAATATGTCATCAATACGTAGCAAAAGATACTTGTTCTTGATTGTAACTTTGTTCAGCTGCCTATAGTCAATGCACATCCACATAGTTCCATCCTTCTTCTTCACAAACAAAACCGGTGCACCCCAAGGCGACACGCTAGGCGTAATAAACCCCTTATCAAGAAGTTCTTGAAGATGTTCTTTCAATTCCTTCAACTCTGCTGGTGCCATACGATACAGAGGAATAGTAATGGACTGCGTGCCCGGCACCAAGTCAATACCAAAGACAATATTCCTGTGGGGCGGCATGCCCGGCAAGTCTGCAGGAAACACATCCGGAAAGTCTCGCACCATCGGAACAGAATCACTACTAGGAGTATCAGCACCGACGTCCCTTACAAAGGACAAATAAGACAGGCACTCTTTCTCAAACATCCACTGAGCCGTTAGAAATGAAATAACCCTCCTAGGAACATAATCTAAACTATCTCTCCACTCTAACAGTGGTAATCCTGGCATAGCCAGCGTCACATTCTTGGCGTGACAATCAAGAATAGCATGATACGGCAACAACGTCCATGCCTAAAATAATATCAAAGTCTACAGTATTGAGCAATAATAGATCGGCTCTGGTCTCAAAACAGCCAAGAACAACTAAACACGACTGATACACACGGTCAACAATAATAGAATCTCCCACAGGTGTAGACACGTAGACAGGAGAACTCAAAGAATTATAGGATACACCCAAATACGGAGCAAAATAAGATGACACATATGAATAAGTTGAGCCTAGATCAAATAAGACTGATGCATCTCTATGACTGACCGGAATAATACTTGTGATGACTGAGTCGGAAGGAACTGCCTCCGTCCTAGCAGGAAGAGCATAATATTTGGTCTGGCCTCCCCCTTTAGAACGAACTCTAGATATGGACTCAGAAGCCTTAGGGCCCCATGGAATACGCGGAGAATGAGTAGTATGTGGAGGTTCACCCCTTCTAAATATGGGGCAATCCCTCACCATATGACGAGTGTCACCACACTCAAAACAAGCTCTCAGAGGACGTTGCTACTGAGACTGGCTCGGGCCTGATCGGCTTGACTGACCG
>MCJB01002359.1:0-22082 GCA_002018475.1 Nicotiana obtusifolia | reverse complement strand
TACATGTCCTAACCGTCGGTGAGATAATAGAAACACAAACATTTAGAATCCGAAGTCAAAGATTTCGCGCGATAAGGAATCAAGGAAGTGAAGCTTTTCCTAACAGTTCCATAGCCTCCCGAAGATAAGTACAGACATTTCTGTACGGATCCGCGAGACTCTACTAAACTTGCTTGTGACTCATAACACCTATGAACCTTGAGCTCTCAAACTAACTTGTCACGACCCGAATTTCCCTCCGTAGGATGTCGTGACGACACCGAGTCTCTAAGACTAGATAAGCCTAACAAAACATACGAAATAACTGAAACTATAATAATTTAAATCTCAAAACAACCACAACTATATATATAAAGAAAATCTACAACCCAACATGTACATTTCCCATAACTCACAAGCTCTATATACAGTACGCAACGCTCCTATACATCACTGTCTACAAAAATATAAAGGAACAAGAAAATAAGAGGATAGAAGGGGACTACGAGGCCTGTGGACGCGGGCAGGTATACATTGAAGTCTCTAAAGCAGCAATACAGCGCACTAATATCGAGGCTGATAGGATGTACCTGGATCTACCAAAGAACATGTGCAGAAGCGTGGTATGAGAACACTACAACGGTACCCAGTAAGTGCAAGCCTAACCTCGGTAGAATAGTGACGAGGTCAAGTCAAGGCCCTACTGAAGATAATAAGAAACAAGACAGAAGATACAATGATATAATGAAAATGACATGGAAGTGAACAATAAAGAATTTATGGAAAATAACAACACGAAATCAAGGAAAGCTAATACAACACAAAAGGAAAACAAGAATTTTACATGTTAAGGAAACAAGAACCAAACAATACAGCAAATAAAGAAGATCAACAGGGGCACTCCCGATATATCTCCTTGTAGTCCCAAATCGTAAAAACAAATCACGGTCTTTTCTTATATCACAATGGGAGCCTTTATATTAGGTTTTGGAAATTATTTTCCCGAAATAGCATCCGCATTTTTGCCCACCTTATCACACCGCATGGCTTCTAGTAGCTCCCCTGCTAGCCACGCGTATCAAGCCCACCTTATCTCACCGCATGCATTTCAACACCCAAACCTTATACCACCGCATGCGTATTAATAATCATAACGGCACGGCAGAAACTTCGTGCAAACAATACAACCACACGGCAGAAACCTCGTGCAAACAACCAAACAATCACCTTAACAATAACACAAAAGCCAAAACACAACAACTAAATAAATGATATTTCACAACTTACACCTTACCTCAAAAGAACCACGGCCTTGCAATTCAACACCAAACTCAACAACAAAATATTTCAAGGATTGCAATTTCAAGTAAGGAATTCCACAGTTTAGTAATGAATACGAAAATCAAGAAATGCAAGTAATTCAACTAAACATGCGATACAAGTTGCAAAAGGAGATAAGACAAGTAGACACATGAAATTAGGCTAAACACGATGACTATAGCATGCTAAAGCTACTCAATTATGACATGAAAAGGAAACTACGTAGCAAAAACTAGAATTTTCAACATTTAGCCCATGTACGCACTCGTCATCTCACGTACATAGCCTTCACATATCACGGATTATCACCACAATACCAAACTTTAAGGGAAATTTTCTCCACACAAGGTTAGACAAGTCACTTACCTCAAACCACGCTCAATCAGTCAACTGGAAGGCCCTTCCCCTGATTTTCTAACTCCGATCGGCTCGGATATAGCCAAAATAGTTTCATAGTATAAATATAACTATAGGAAACTAGTTTAAATAATGAAATAATGATATTAGCTAAGAATTGAAAAATCGCTCCAAAAAGACGACCTGGGCCCGCATCTCAGAACCCGACCAAAATTACAAAAACTAAACACCAATTCGATATCGAGTCCAACCATACAAGAATTACACAAATCCGATACCAAAATCTCGCTTAAATCCCCAAAATTCGGCCAAAGAAGTTTCCTCCATTTCCCCCAATTTTTCAACCCAAATCACTAATTAAATGATGAAATCAAAGACATAAACATGGAATTTAACAAAAACTAAATAAGCGTCAGTTACCCCAATCACTCCTTGAAAGTATCTCCAAGAATCGCCTCCAACCGAGCTCCCAAAATCAAATTTGTGAGTTAAACCCAAAACCTCATTTTTGAAATATTTAAGTCTGCCCAAATGTTCTTAATCGCGATCGCGAAGCACAAATTATAGTGCCCGCAATTTAACCCTACGCGAAAATTGGAAAACATCATGTGAATGCGATGTACTGGCCTTTGAGACCTACGCGATAGCGAACTACATCAGGCGTTCGCGATGAACAAAGTGCGTGTGAACCCCCAACCATGCCTTTCCTCTACGCGAACGCGACATGAGCCACGCATTCGCGATGTGTCAACTTCTCCAGCTACACGATCGCAGAAATATCCTCATGATCGCGTAGAACAAATTCCCATCAGTGACCATCAACCTTTCGCAATCGCGGACCTGTCCACGCAATCGCATAGAAGGAAACTAGAACACTCACACCAGCAGGCTTCAGCAGTCATTCCAAGTCCCATTTCACTCCGTTAACCATCTGAAATCCATTCGAGGCCCCCGGGACCCCAACCAAGAATATCAACAAGTCCTAATATACGATATGAACTTAGTCGAGCCTTCAAATAACATCAAACAACGCTAAAACCACGAATCGTGCATCGATTCAAGCCTAATGAACTTTTGAACTTCTAACTTCTACATTTGATCCTGAAACCGATCAAATCACGTCCAATTGACATCAAATTTTGCACACAAGTCACAATTGAGACAACGGACCTAGTCCACCTCCCGTAATCGAAATCCAACCCAGATATCAAAAAGTCCACTCACGGTCAAACTTTTCAAAATCTTCCAACTTTTAAACTTTTGCCAATTAACGCCGAAATGACCTACGGACCTCCAAATTATTATCTGGACATGCTCTTAAGATCAAAATCACCCCACGGAGCTATTGGAATTGCCAAAACTCCGTTCCGGAGTCGTCTTCGCACAAGTCAAACTACGGTCAACTCCTACGACTTAAAATTTCAATTTAGGGACTATGTGTCCCATTTCATTCTGAAACACTCCCGAACCCGACACTAAGTACCCCGGCAAGTCACTTAACCACAAAATAAAATAGAGTGAGCAATAATTAGGGGATCGGTGCTAATACTCTCAAAGCGACCAGCCGGGTCATTACAATTTAATACCGATAATGGGATCATTCAAACAATGAACGACATGAAACTAATAGTTTTTATGTTCGTGATACGTTATTTTTTGACAGAGATGCTCATATCTTCGTAAATTATGAAAACCCAAAACTTCACTTTATATTGTTACATCGAAGAGTTAAACCTACAAACCAAAAGTTCAAACAACATTCTGTTACCGAATAAACCAAAAGCGAAAAATCATGGGTGGAACTAGAGTACAGAGGTGTGACTTCGAAGGATGGGCGGGAAAATGCTGAAAAATGCCCTGTTCTCTCTCCTCTCTTTCAGCGTTGAAGCTTGAGCAGTCATGGCTGCCAATGCCTCTCCCCAGCCTTTGGCTGTGGGAGAGCAAAATCAACCTACCCTAAAGGAGCGTCTGCCAAAGGGGCACACAACTATCCTTACATCGTCTCTTAACAATCCCGAAATCGCTCCAAATCTGGAAAATCAAATCGCAAGTACTGTAGCAGTCTCTCAATTCGCTACTGGTATGATTTCAGACAGGTGCAAAACCCATGATCCTGCTCCCAATCCGAAACAATCGTATGCTGCTCAACTTATTCAAAAACAAGCTGCCGCGGCGATGTCGAAACTCGACTTGTGCCCAGTCACTGTTATCCATGGTGAACCGACGATCGACTTCACCTTGGACGAAGTTAATGAGTTTACCAAACAGGAAGGACTACACCAAGCTGTTGTGATGAAGTTTTCCTATGGAAAACTAGATTTACAAGAGATTCGAAGGTTGTTTCAGTCACAATTCAATGTTACTGGACGTGTTAACGTGGGACAACTTGAATATCGTCACTTGCTGGTTCGTTTTGATCTTTATGAAGATTATGTCAAGTTTCTTTCAAGATCAACTGGATTTCTCAAAGCTAATGGAGATGAATATTTCTTTAGAACTTTTCCATGGACACTAGGATTCAATCCAAAGGAGGAAACATCCATGGCTGTTGTTTGGATCTCTCTGCCAGGTTTGCCTCCTAATTTCTTTGCCAAACGATCAGTCATGTCTATTGCTTCTGCTGTGGGCAAGCCTCTTGCAGTAGACAAGGCAACACATGATCGAACAAGGCCTAGCACTGCTAGGATTAAGGTCTTAATTGATCTTTCAGACGAACATCCAATCAAAGTTAAGTTGCGCGTCGTCGACAAATCAACTGGAAAGTTTACCTTTTTTTATCAGGAGATTGTTTATGATAATCTGCCAAAGTATTGTAGCTATTGTAAGAATCAAGGCCACGAGGAGAGATCTTGTAGACTATTGAAAGGTAAATCTGGAAAAGCTAGAAATCGCAATGCACCTGGAATTCAGGTGAATAAACTGACTGGTATTGATGTGAGCAATATTGAGCAGTTAAAAGGAGATGCTAGAGAGTTCTTGAATGCTAAAAGGGCTGCTCAATCTGTGGTGCAATTTGCAGAAAATAATGCAGCCAGTAACAAACATCAGGTGTCGCAGATTGGACTGGACAGTGCAGTTGCTGCCGGGAAAAAGGGAGCAGCACATGATGGGAGTCCAATTGTTGCTAATTTTGTTCAGCAGCAGGATGATACTATGATACTGAGGAAGGGGCAACATAATGTTCAAACAGATATTCCTGCCTCGACAGTGTTTGCACGTATGCACACAGCTACTGCTAGTGCACTAGTAGCAGCTACTGATCAAGCTGATATGCATGGAAAATCTGTGATTGCAGCAAATATTGGGTTAGCTATTGGTCGAACTAATGGGGAGCAACCTAATGTAGTTGTAGGTGATGAACGAGCATTAGGCGCTAAGGAGGTACAATCGCATGAGGCAGCTGAAGGTGAGCAGTTGGCAACTCCAGCTCAGGTTCCTAATTCAGAGGATGAGGCCCGGACTTCGGGGAACAAAAAGAATGATCAACTGGTCATAACTGGGGAACATAAAAATGATGATAAGGTTGAGGTTGGTAAAGGTCAAGATACAACAAAAAATGTGGAGATTTGGAACGTGGTAACGCATCGCAAATCACCTACAAAGAGGACTACATCGCCAACACAGCAACACCAAGGTGTTCGACGAAATGCCTCCACCATGCTGTCCAGCACAAATGTTTTCGAAGCTCTGGAAGTCGTGGAGAACGGACAACTTGATTTACCAACTTTACAGGATAGTAAGATGTCGAAACAAATTATACCAAACACCAGCTGTGGACATGGAGCTCAAGGCAGTGATATATTGGTTACAGATTTGGGTGTTCACTAGAATGCCTCAAAGAACAATTTTCAGAAGGAGATACTGGAAAATAATATGGCAACGCTGCAGCTATCTAGTACTCACGCCGAAAAGATCATAAAGGACGCCCAGGCGGCAATGATGCTGCACACTAATATGGTGGGACAGCCATTACTGGTTAGTGCAAGACAAGATAATTATGGAGAGCACGATTGGTTTTCAAAATTTAAAACTTGGGCAGACCAAGTCAAGCATGAGAAGAAGATTGGGGGGACGACGACGACAAGAACTCGACTGATTACGATGCACTTGAAAGCGAAGATGAGGAACTCATATCAGTAGCATCACCTCCACTGACAAAGAGTGGAAGGAAACTTAATATGAATTGCCCCAGCTTTTCTCCCAGTAAGTATTCACCTTCTGCGACAAAGGAGAGTACAGCAATGAATATAATACCTGGGCAGCAGCAGTGTGGTGTAAGCACTAGAACTTCAAAATTTTGGCAGCAGGGGAGCAATCCAGTGCTAAACATAAACTCTGGGCAGCAGCACAAGCAGCTGCAGCAGGTTAGTTCAAACAAATCACTGGTGTTGGATGCATCAACTACTGCAAATCAGCAGCAAACTCAGTCGAACACTGGACAACAGAAACAGCAGCACTTTCGTCCAGCAAATCCAATTTTATCAGTTGAGGATAGAATGCTATTGGACGCTTTAATAACTTCTAATCCTTTAAACTCATTAGATACATCTCAAGAAGCTGAAGTGCTAAAGCAGTGCCGGATACAGGCAGCTACAAGAGGCGATTAATCACCAATGCACAGTGAAAGTAATAAGAAGACTCATACAAGGATAAATAGTTGGGACGGCAAGGTCAACAAGGAGATAACCGTTAGGCGTCTTCCAATGGGAGCTGCGAGACAAAAACAGGCTGTGGCAACAACGTCAACAAAGTTTTTGAGATCAAAAAAGAAAACATGATTTTTGAATACATATTGAAAAGGGCGGAAGAAACTTATAAAGAATTACAAATGGAAGAAATTACAAAATTGTCAAAAGAGAGGCAAGAATGCAATTTGCACTACATTTTATTATGTCACTTTATAAGCATTATCATTTGTAATATCATCATAGAGTGTATTATAAACTCTATGATGATCATAGAATATTTAGTACTTTCTAGTTCTTTCTTTCTGCATGCATGCTAATAGGGAGGTCTTTATTTGCCTCAATAGGATTTGTAAGGTAAGGTTTAGCTCGATATGTGTTTGCTTAACGCATATAGGCGACACTGCTCGAGCTTTTGTCCCCCTTACTTGTACTTTTCCTTTGCGGTTTGCTTTTATTATTAAAAATTCTTATAATTTACCCAAAACAAAAAGAAAAAAACAGCATTCCGTTCAGTAAATAGTTTCAGGAGCCATTTATAAGGCAATTAATGCTGATACCAAAACATTTATATCTCTGGAGGAAGATGTCTCCATGGCTATTATCTTCTAGTTTCTACATAAATTAAAACATTGCACGCAGCCATTCTATATATTCTATATATAGAAGTTTATGAGTATATATCCCTTTTGCTCCTTTATCTCTTATGGTGAAATATGCAGTATCACTGGGATGTTACACACAATATTATTTCTCCTGCTGCTTGCTTGTATATTTCTTCCACGAGAAATGTTTCAGAGAACTGATGAGAAGCTCCACTTGCCTGAAAATTTTTGAGCTACCCAACAAAGAGAAAGTGATCAAACCGAAACTCAACTACCATTCAAAAAGCTAGTGTGACAAAACATATGTATTACAAGAAACCCTAGTGTCACAGAATACTTATTAACATTCTAAGAAACCATATTATTCTCATGTGGCAATTTCAGTGTGCATATAGAGCTTTAATTGCAATAATAAATTTCAAACCAAACCCAGAGGCCCGGGGGAGGGCAATTTTAATAAACATTTCAGCGAGCACGGGCGGATCTATAGCATCAATTATGGGGCACGTGAGCCAATGGTCCCTTTGTCAAACTAGGTATATATGTATTTAATAAACTATGTATTTTCTAGAATATAATTGGTTCAATATTATGTATTGACAGCCATACTCTATAAAGGTTGAATGGTGCACTCGATTCAATATTTAATTATTTATTTAAATAAACAAGGATCAACTCTCACTTTACAATTTTTTTCCTTCTTTCTTTTGCGATGCACTTCATGTTTTAGAAATCGACATTTAAGAAATATTAAAACAGACTAAATGCGTGCTTATCGCGTTTTCCTGACAAAGTAATGATGATAAGCAATAAGCTATGATGGTAAGTCTTATAATAGTTGAGATTTTTTGACAAAAGGGGGAAAATATTTGCCCCCAAATTTTCCTGTTCGACTGCTCAAACCCTAGTTAGGAAACTTTTAAATGACCATCATAGCAGCCTTGTAACTATTTATTAAATTATAATTCAAATTAAGAGACTCTGTAACACATTTTACTACCAAAAAACTATACGGACTCTATGAGAGGTGCAGCAAGTTCCTTGTAGCATTCTTTTTTTCTTTTTTTTTTTTTTTTTTTGGTTTTTCTCAATAAAAAATGGACAAAAAGAAAAGGAACGAAATTAAAAGAGAGGAGAGATACAAAATGGAATATGGACTTACATGGGCTTGAATCATGTACATGCTTCTGTGATCATTAGATGAAATTTGGGCAGATACCACCTCTATCTTGTGCTTCTCTAAAACATAACAAATGCTACTCAAAAGGCCTGGCTTTTTGGGACAACACACACTAACGTGAGCTTCCTCCCCACAAACATTTAGGATAACATTAGGAGATGTCCAAGTTTGAAAGGCTGTTGGCATTGGAATGGGATTAGCAGCATTATTTGTTGGGCGGATGGCAGCGTTATTTGTAGAGCCCTGATCAGCTAAAAATGCCTCCCTACTTATAATACTGTCAGCACTTAGTTTCTGAGAGGTGATTATTGAAGTTGCCATGCCATGGAGCCTCTCCAGCTTCTGTCTCTGAAGCTTCTCAAGGGTATGCTCAAGTGTCTTTATGTAGTTCACTGCTTCATCAACAATTGTAGACTTGTCTGCCTACATTTATAGTTATTAATACGAGTTAAAGACTTCGATTGATTAAGAACATAATAATTTCATCATGAGTTTTAAGTTCTATGCAAGAACAATATTTTCACCATAGGTTTTTTTTACTCTGGTATTTTTCAAACCAGTTTTGAAAACGGTTTTTTTAAGCCGGGATCTATTGGAGACAATATTTCTACTCATACAAGGTAGGGTAAGGTCTGCATACACTCACTCTCCCCAGACTCCACTTGTGGGATCACGCTGGGTATGTTGTTGTTGATAAATATTACTCCCACTGTTTCAATTTAAATGACATATTTTTTTTATTAGTCCGTTTAAAAAAATGACGCATTTCTATATTTGAAAATAATTTAACTTTAAACTTTTTATTTTACCCACTTTCCCTTAATGAGAAGATTTTTTAGCTACACAAATGTTATGAGCCCACAAAAGTTTTTGTCTCTTAAACTTTTCCGACCACATATTTCAAAAGTCTTTTTTTTCCTTAAACTTTGTGTCAAGTCAAACTACACCGTCTGAATTGAAACGCAAGGAGTATTAACTGGTAACTTTCTAAAATTGGTAAGTAATGTGCTATCACGTTTTAAAGTACATTTATTGTGTAAATATTTCTTGTGTTTATACTTAAAATCTTTTCAAAGTGCCAAGAAATTAGAGTATGCAATTTAGTTCATTTGGAGAAATTTGCATGGTTAACAAAGTAGAGAAGGTTGAGTTAATTAAAGAAAAACAAATAAATAAGTGGAGAAGGAAGGTACTTTCTGAGCTTCTGAACCACATGCAAAAATTGCGGAAGTCTTTTTTTGTTTGTTTCTTCCCTTGTTGAGGAAAGACAAATGCATGTTACTGTACTATGTTAAAATGTGGATACCTTATAAGATCAATTTCTACATCGTATAGTGGATTATTTGTGACACTGACAATCCATTGTCTTCGGTGACTACTTTGTTAGTTTGGTTACCATAAGAAGTAAGCCAGGTATCATTTTCATAAAGAATAATGTATCTCACCTTGAGCTTGACATACCCAATTTAGAAACATTGGATTTGGTACTATCAAAAAAGGAAAGAATCAAAAGAAATGACAAAGTATAGCATAAACGAACTGAAGCATATTTTTTTTTCTATATTCCATGTTGGTGGGGTTCTCTTTAAGGTTAGGTTATATATGCAGTATAAGCAAAAGTGTATGCCAGTGAAGGAAAAGAATTTACCTTAGGGGGAAGTTGAGGAAGCAAAGCATGAAGATTAGAGAACATGTTCCTCATCTTCTTCCTCCTCTCTCTTTCCGTCCATATATGCATCTCATGATCTGATTCTCCTCCATTAACTTTTTCTTCATTCATTTCTCGATTTCCCTTGACACCGTTCTTTCCTGGTGCAGTCCTTTTTCTAGCGGCGGATGGTCCTGGCATCTCTTTCTCCCTAGCAACAGCATCTGATACAGCCAGTTGCTTACCATGAGAGGTATTAGGTAACTCTGTACATCTTGATTTTGCCCCGTTACTACCTGAGTTATCCGAATTCAGGAAAGCCCAACCTTGATTTTCCCATATGAAACAATCTTCACCTCCTTCATCCATGTTCAGAGAGAGATTCAACTTACAATTGGGTAGAATAAATATTGGACCGGAAAAAGAAAGAGAATAAAAAGTGAAGTCTAAACGCATAAAAATTAAAAAGATAATCGTATTACAGTAAGAACTGATCTGGATCTTATTTGAAATTTAAGTTGGTTTAGTAAGGGCGACTAAGAACGAATCTTTATGTTGTCCTAACCGAGGAAAGAATTGAAGGTTCTCACTAATACTGATTTCTTTCTAGCTGAGTATGGAACCTTTTATTTTTTATTTTTTTCATAGAAGGATTTTGGATGAATGTGTATGTATATATAGATAGAAAAAGAAAAAGAGGGTTGGGGAGGGGGTGGGAAAGAGTATAGGGGAAGGATGGGGGGAATATACGAAGGAAAAGAAAAGGTTGTATAAGAGATACAAAGGATGATGATTCGATGGGAATGGGAACAAACCAAAATACAATCATAAGCCAAAATGCCGTTACTGGCTTCAAAACAAAAAACGGTAGCTAAAGTTCACTTTGTACAAAATTTTGATCTCACTTAGTTGGGTCCCATTTTGGGCTGTCAGGGTCCCACTTTGCTTATCTGATTAATTATATCTAATTATAAATAACTCCAATACTAGATTACAATGAATAATATACATCTAAATTTCAAAATTTCTCATCTATGGGACTGCAAGCATCTTCCTTTATTCATTTAAATTTTTGAAAATATTCAAATATTGAGTTCCTTAAAGGTTAAAATCGGGAATGTATTTATTCTAACAACTAGGAACGGAAACGTCTTAGAATAATATGTGAAGACTCAGTGTTTGCTTCTGACAAAATTCACATTCGAGATTTCGCTCCTAATTGTACGTTGTTGTAAATTTTCTCAAATTTTGTGATTTGATTCGTCTAACAAAGGATAGCAAAATGGACTTTCATCTAAAGACTTGAAATTTCCAATTAGGACAACGAAATTGAATAAAAATAAGATTCTTATTTTAACAAACGTTAAGTTTTTCATATTGGTTGAGGGTATTATATTGTAGAGTTCTCACCTTATGAATTAATTTCTTAAAACTGAATTTGGCTAAATGTCCATTTCTTTAATGTTATATGCTTTAAACGTGTTTTCACACACTTAATCAAATCAAACACGCTGGGATCAGGCCTTTCCCGAGAAATTAAACCTTTTATCATGCAATATTCATTCCTTGTGAAAAGAAAAAATAAAAGGAAAAAGGACTGGGTAAAGAAGAAAAACGAATTTATTCATGTTTTTGGTAGTATGTTACATGCATAAGAAGTTACTGTTGTTACCAAGGTTAACAGCTAATTCTTGGTTTAATGTGCTCTTATCTTGTGAATAATGCTAAGTGATTCATTATTATCAAGACAAAACACGAGCGTTACATATTAAGGCAATGATTAAAATGTGCCAGTTGTCTTTTACAATATGAGCCTTTATGTAAAGTGAGATCGCTTATAAATGAGCTTACCATGCATTTTTCTACTTCCTTATCTGGTAAAATAGAATAAACAGAGTTAAACTCTGAACAGCGACAATATAAATGAATTTTTGCATTACTAAGTCATTTAAATAGATATTACAAGTAATGTTTGTAAAAGGTAGTTTTGCCTAATATATATATGTTGGATAAAATCTAGCTTGCGGTTGGAACTGGCTAGTTGTACAGCTGTAATAGATTTTTGTTTTAAAAATAAATAGGCAGCATCTGCTATAGTTAGATATTGTGGATTGTGCAATAACCACTTGTCTATTACTGGAACATAGGCTTCAGACGAATTCCGATTTTTATATCACTTGCAGTGGTCTTGGTGGGCTAACCACGGTAGTTCTTTGTGTCCTTCTAGTTTGTGAAAGGAAAATTCTAGGAGTAGATCCACATGAAGTAAAATCTATGAGAAAATTGGAGGAGTATGGATATTTGTTGCTCAATAGAAACCTGTAACAAAAATAGTCATATCCTTATTTTACTGGCAAAGGGAGAATTTGAACCTTATGACTATAAGCATGCCACCACTAATGCATAAACCACTTAGGGAATTCAGAGGTTAATTTTTACCCCAGAGGATAAACCATAAATGCTTTCCAAGTTGATTTTGGAAGGTGAAAACATTCATCTATGCTGCCTGATTGTCATAATAATTATAAATTTATGGATCAAAAGGCTGAGAATTTTTTTTTGTATTTTGCTGGATATATGCCCCATTATTTTGGTGGAATTATTTTATTAATCCACACCATAGTATGTGTGACATGTGAGGTTAATTTCCAACTCCAGGTGGGATCAAAACGATATACGGGAAACCACTAATGGAATTCAGAGGTTAATTGTTTACCCCAGAGGATAAACCATAACTGCTTTTCAAGTTGATTTTGGAAGGTGAAAGCATTCATCCATGCTGCCTGATAGTCATAATAATTATAAATATGAATCAAAAGGCTGAGAAATTTTTTTGTATTTTGTTGGATGTATGCCCCATTCTTTCGGTGAGATTATTTTGTTAATCCACACCGTAGTATGTGTGACATGTGATTGGGCCGGCTTATCTTTGTGGGATTCGAATAAGCAGGATCTGGTGTCTGTGAGAATGAACTCATAGTATTTTTGGGTAGAGGTAGGAGTCTTTTATACGAAATTGGCTAAACGGCTAATTATTTGATTAGCTATCTCTTGAGGGTTGGAATGCCTAAATTCTTGTTCGATTTGAATAAGTGGGTAGACACTTTCATTCTTAATGTAAGTGAGTTTCTCGGAGTAAGAATCTTTGCTTGAAGAAATGAGCATTGACACTGGTGAAAAAAGTGCCTGATTAGGTGTCGAATGCACCATGACATGCTTGTGTTTTGTGGGATGTTGGATAAACATCCAATACATGCAATGGGGCTTTTAGCCTCCAGTGATTTTTGTGTGGTGCTTTTAGCAACCACAGAATGTGAAGAGGCTATGCGACTCTAGGCCACCACAAGATTAGAAGAAGATGCGTGGCTTCATGCCGCCACATTGAAATAATATATATGATATAATTGATACTGATTTCTCATTTGTTTTCTATAAAGGCCATGCATGGTCATTGAATTTTTGAATCCCATGAGTTGGCAACAACGCATGAATTGTGAAGACATAGTCTGGGGTAGTTGAGATTGAGCTTGTTGAGATTTTTCTTCCTCAACTAAATATGCGCATTTATTTGGATTAGAAATTTGAATAGGCTCTTAAGTTTTCTATGAGATAAGTTTGGGAAACTCCGCTCATGGCATAGTCTGATGATATTCTATATTTGGGCTGGCTTGGTCCAGCTGTATCTTTTGAGGATTGCTTGGAGGCAACTAAAATGAATTATTGTTGGATATAACAGCTATTTAGGACTGTTTGGTTACAACTTCAATCATATCTTCCTTTGGCGGAAGAAGAGCAGGTATTTGAGAATCTGAAGGCTCTGTCTTCTTTTTCCTAGGCATTTTATCTTCCCTGCAAGAATTCTTGGGGTAAGAAAATCTTGAATAGAGTTTGAGCTCCATTTGATATGCTCTATATCAAAATCATAAATAGATAAAATAGCTTGCCATCTAGAAAATATATATTTAGACGCAAGATTTTGTACATCTTTCCGTAAAACATATTTTGCAACTTTATAATCAATTCTTAACAAAAAATTTTGATTTAGTAAATCAGCTTGAAATTTAAAAATGCATAAAACAATTGTCAATTTTTTTTTAATTGTAGGATAATTTTATTGAGAATTATTCCAATGATTTGATGCAAATGCAATAATATCTTCCTTGCCGTCCTTTTTCTACTTCAAAATGCCACCATAACCAATGTATGATGGATCAGTTTTAACTATTTTGAATGTAGAAGGATCAGGTAGAGACATACAAGGAAGGTCATTGACTTTCAAATTTATTTCCTTGATAAGATTGGCATGAATAGAAGTCCACAGAGGTGGAGATTTTTTTTACCTACCATGGAGAGGTTTTAGCAAAATGCTAAGACATAGAATAAAATCCGATACATAATTATGTAACGACTTGGCTGGTTATTTTAAATGCTTTAGTCTGTTTCCCATATTTGATGCTTCACATATGTATATTTGTGATTATTGGACTTTTCGGGGTGGTTGGTTTGGTTCCGGGGAAGTTATAGAGGGAATTGGGACACTTAGTCCCAAAGTAGTACGCTTAAGTTATAAGAGTTGATCGGAGTTTGACTTTATGAAGAAGCCACCAGAATAGTATTTTAATGGTTCCAATAGCTTCGTATAATGATTTTAGACATAGGCGTATGTCAGGATTTGGATTTGGAGGTTCCTAGGTTGTTTTGGCTTGAGTTGGCGCCCAACGTCGTCGTTAGGCAAGCCAATGGTGAACCATCTAATTAATTTTTTATTTTATTACTTTCAAAATCATAAATTTTATTAAGTAAAGAAATTTACGCATTTAAAACCACAGTTACATATATAATAGTAAGGCATAAGAATAAGAGGTGATTATAATATGCAAATTCGTAAACATCAGCTAGAATATCTCAAAACCCGGTATCACAAGTGCATAAGCATTTATTAAGGAGTATAATAATAATACAACCTCTGCCTGGAATATAAATTAGACAGGATAAAGTAAATAATACGATGGAGACTCAGTAGGCAGTGCTACATAGCATGGAATGCAGCTCGCCATGAAGTCTCCTCAGCAGTTGCGCCTACGCGCCAAGATGACCATCAAATGAACCTATCAGATCATGCACATTTAGTGTAGTAAGTACGTAAATCAACGCGTACCTAGTAAATATCTAGCCTAACCCCGGAGAAGTAGTGACGATGGGTCGACATCAACACTTACTAGTGGTCCAATAAATCAGTATGATAAAGCATAAATAGATATGAAGCACAACCGTAATAATGAGGTAAAACGGTAACTAGCATAATCCTCCAATATTTGTTTTAACGATATAAATCTCTCAAATATCCTATGCTATCCTAACAGGTCAGAAATATTAAACGCAATCTCCAACAAAAAAGGAATACCATATAAATGTCATGCCTTAAAAAAAAGGGAATCTCCTAAATATTCGGACTGCTAGCAGTATCACGCACGATTATGCCGAGGCACGGCTCGATCCAAAGTGATGTATACACTACCGAGGGTGGACCGGTGCGAACCATAGATGCATCTTAATATACTGTTGAGGCATTCGGCCCGATCCACATGAAAGGAAGAAATTTATCGAAGTACGAGTCATGTGCGTACAACACAGGTACAGGGGTATAAAGTAAATATGACTTTTATCGTTTATCAAATATCTTACCAGACAACTCAAGGCGTAAAGCTCAGCCTAATATATTCCCAAATCAAATTCAATTATAAATTCACTCAATTAAGCTAGCAAGATGAGATCAAATAATTCAAATATTACATGATAAAGCTAAGGCTACCCGAAGCGTACGTAGAACCCCACAACTAGTAGCACACTATAATTTTAATACCTACGGAGTAGTTTCCCCCTTACAAAGTTAGATAGGAGACTTAACTCGCTCTGAAGTTCCATAACCGGCTCCAATGCCTCTCTAACACCTCAACCCGATGCCAATCAATCCGAAACTAGTCAAACAACAAGCAAAGCAATAAAAATATGCTCAAACACCCATAATTAATCAATTTATAACTATTCCCAACTCAGCTGGAAAAGTCAACAAAGTCAACCCTGGGGTCCACATGCCCCGATTCCGAAAATTTTCGAAGATAAATATTACCCTTAACACCACGAACTCGAATATATATTTTATTCCTAATCTCACGTCCAATTTTGTGGTCAAAATCCAAAAATACTAATTTTTAGGTATCTCCCAAAATCACACTTCTAAAAATTTTCATGTTAATATCTGTGTACAACTCATGTATATAGCTTACAACAAGTGGGAATAATGTACCTCAAGATAGATGATGAAAATCTTCTCTTCAAGAGATCCAAAAATCGCCCAACCAAGTGAAATGGAAGAAAATGAACCAAATCCCATATTAAATCAAATATGTCCAGGCCCGCTCTTCTTCTCGATCGCGAAAAAAGCCTCGCAATTGCGAAGTCCAACTCCTCCTAGCTGCTCAGTTACCCTTCACGTTCGCGACCTCCCGATCGCGTCCGCGATGCCCAGCTGACCCTGCCCTTCACTTTCGCGTTCCAGACCTCGCATTCGCGAAGGCCTTCTGCCTCACAGCCATCCCCCTCCCAGCCTTCTTCACGTTCGTGATCAAGCCTATGCGTTCGCGAAGTAGCGCCAGCTCCTTCTCTACGTTCGCATGAGCCTACTCGCGTTCATGAAGAGAAAAACAAGGGCCCTTCACCGGCCTTCTTCGTGATTGCGGGACTACGTTCACGATCGCGAAGCACACCAGCTCACTAGCAGTAACAAATCATCCAAACTTGGTCTGAAACCACTCCGAAACACACCGGAGCCCCTCCTCCCCCCCTCTCGGGGACCCCATCCAATCACACCAACCAATCCCAAGACAAGACACGAACCTGCTCAAGGCCTCAAATCGCACCAAACAATTTCCAAACTATGAATCGACCATCAAAATTCCTCTTTTAACTTTCAAACGTTTCAACTTCGACGAACACGTTCGATTCGTACTTAAACATTCCGGAACGACGCCAAACTTTACGCACAAGTCATAAATCACGATACGAATTTATTTCAAGGTTCGGAACCCCAAACGGACATCGATAACATCAAAGTCCACTTCAAACCAAATTTAGGAAATTCCAAAACCTTCAAAATATCAACTTTCCATAATAAGCATCGAATTGCTCCTAGACCACCGGATACTCAACCCGAATATACGTCCAAGTCCGAAATCATCATACGAACCTATTGTAACCTTCAAATCTGATTTCGATGCCGTTTACTCAAAAGTCAAACCTTAGTCAACTCTTCCAACTTAAAGCTTATGAATTGAGAATTTCCCTTCCGAATCAACTTCGAACTTCTCGAAATTCAAATCCGACTATACGTACAAGTCATAAAACGTGATGTGAAGCTACTCGAGACCTCAAACCGTCGAACGATGCGCTAAAACTCTAAATAATCAGTCGGATTGTTACATTCACTGTCATGGAAAGCTGCTAACAGTGGACAGACTAGTGCGATGGGGAACGCAAGTGAACACAATATGTGCATTCTGTAAAACAACTGATGAAACTCGCAACCATCTGGTTGGAGAATGTTGATTCGCAATGGCATTATGGATGTCTAATGGGGTGGCTCCATATTCAATATCCTCGTACCAACACTTGGCAGCAAATAATTGATTGGATGATCCTGCACACCAGAGAAAAATCGTTGACAGCAAGGATGCTTAAAATGACATATGCTGAGTATATTCATGCAATATGGAAGGAGAGGAATGGCAGAATTATTGAGGGACAATCAAAGTCTGCGGAGCAGTTGGCTAGGGAAGTAGCATGTACATGCAACATCAGAGTGATAGGAGTGTTTACCCTAAAAATTAGATAATAATTGAATTTGTTCGCAGTGCTAAGGATCCGTAAACTAATTGATACTTTAATAGCAATGTGGTAAAATAATTGAAATATGAGAAGAGGATGATGTAACCGTCGATGATGATGAACAAAGTAAAAGAATGTGAATCTTTCTTGACAGTGATAGTAATTGTATTTTGACAGCTAAAGAGAAGAGAGTTTTTTATTGATATCTTTTTCATCCTTACAACTATGAGCCCAAATCCCTTCTTATAGGCTACAACTATAACTGTAAACAAGGTAAATTACCGATTATAGGATAAATCTCCTAAAATTCGGGATAGGATCTCCCCAAATCACGCTGTAACGGTTGAGACGGTTGAGACAATCACTCCTGGTAAAATATCCGTTGATAGGCTAAATGTGTGGCTTGAGTCTGGTCTTCGGTCCTATGGCATTTCCCAGTCGGTCGCATCCCATTCTGGTTGTGTCCCATTCCGGTTGTTTCGAATATCGGACCCATCTCTTTATCTACGAATCGGATATCCACGCCGTAACTCTTTCTAATTGGGTCAGCCCTGACCCGAACGCGTGTATAAATACTTTACCCAATACAGATAGTCCCCTCGTTTATTAGAGAGCAAGGATGATAAACGATGTGAGTTTGCATTCACCGATCTCTCGAAGCTTGTGACCGATACATCCGATGGCGACGATACGTGTACGACACCAAATTGAGGCTCCCCCTCGAAAGCAAACAGATCGTGACGGCATCTTTATTACGTTCGAATAATGCCAAAATAAGCAACCATCATAGGTCCCATCCTTGGTTATCGTGTATGCTGCAGGCATTTAATGCGTGCATTTAATGCCTGACCGCTTCGTGCTTTGTGCCGCTGCCTTTAGTGAAATATAAATACCTCTTTTACCAGCGGATTAACCCTTTTCACCTTTACGTTCGTCAACGTTTCTTCTTCTTTCACTTTTACTTACAAACTTTTGAGTCCTTCATTAAAACTTACTTTTACTCCTTCAATGGCGAAAAATTCAAAATCTATCCCTCCTAGACAAAATTTCCCCACTGATACGGTTCGCACTGACGAGCCTTCATCGGAGCCGCCATTGAAAGCCTTCGTCCCTGTAGGGTGCCTTACCAGTTCTGATTTTAAAGTCGAGAAGGCATATTCGGTTCCTGGTCGTGGCGAACCTGTGTCAGACTACATTAGCTCAATCACCCACAAACATCTTGATAGGGTGAAAGCCGAATGTCATTGGGAAGATAAAGAGGTGGTCATTCCTTCCCAAAATGAGTCCATTATCACCCAAGTTGAGGGGTACCTCCGCGTGTATACCTATCCTTTTACCATGGGACCTATAGAGCCAATAATAGTAGAATTCTGTAGGAGGTTCGAAGTCACGCTAGGTCAAATCCACCCTTCCATGTGGCGAATCGTATAACTTTTTCGTTTTTTCATAGATAAGGTCGAGGGCGGTCATCCCTTCACTCTAGACCACATACTTCGTTTGTATAGTCCTCGTATGTTTCGAGGGGGATTAATAAAACTGACTCGCCGAGCCAGTAAACCTCCCTTTTCTAGCATCGATGAGGACAGAGATCGAGGATGGATGAGCAGATTCGTTCGAATCAAAACTTCCGACCTAATTCCGGCCGAGTCCATGCCGTTTCCAGAGAAGTGGAATGTCAACCGTGAGTATTTCTTCGATTGTTCCTTTCTTACTGCTATTTTTCGATATATGACCAGAAATCTTTACTGTTTAGCTGTTCCCCAAACTCCGGCTGCTATCGAAAATTTGGCGGGCTGGATTGGCAAAATAGCGGCCCAACGGACTTATTCGGAATGGGCCTGGAAGGAAATTTCGAAAGGGTTGTGGGAGGCCAAAAATCATGGTAACTTCCTTCGATTAAAGCATCTTTCAATAAGTAAACACCATACTTCAATTCTGAAAAACTTGATTTGCAGGTATATCCAAGGATGCCGAGTTGAGATCGGCAGTCCTTTGTCCCCTTTCGATACCGGCCTCGGAAACAAGGGACAAAAGAAAATGGGGTCCCACGCAAACCGAGCCCACGAAGAAGAGGAGAATGCAGAAAAAGTTGGCTCGCAAACCTGCTGTCTCCACTGTTTCCGTGAGTGAGGGTTCGGGAGAGGAAGATGAAGGCCCCCAACTTACTCGCCGCAAACCTACTCAGGGAGTCCCCGAGCAGGTGGCGGATGATGCCGGTGTGTCCCAAGGTGATACCGGGGCAGAAGTCGGAGGCACGATCGATCCTCCGACCCGGGCACAAGAGCCTTCCGATCTTCCCGGAATGGCTCAACAACCCTCTCTTTCCGAAGCATCTCTGGAGGGGACCGGAGACGCTTGGGTTCAGCCGCCGGGCAAAATACCAGCCATGCCGGGAACCTTTGAGGATTACTTCGATGGGGTATCGTCATCAGATACCTTTGGTCTCGAGGTTCCTCGAAAGAGCCCCACGGCTGAATCGAGCAGGGCTTCGGTCAGTATTCGTCTGGTCGATAAATTCCCTGCTCCGAGCCTGCATCCTGAACGAAGAAGGATAGTAACCTTCTCTGTTCCCGAAGATGCTCGGGCGCTGGGACCTCCGGTCGGTATAGCAAACTACTTCCATCAGTTGGTGACGGAAGAAGATCAGGCCGCCATGGATGCTGTGGACTGGGCCTGCCTTTTCAATGAAGCCATCAAGCATCGATCAAAGTAAGTGTTCTTCCTTGTTAAAATTTGATTTAATACTCCAATTCCGAGGTTGACTAGCGCTTTCTGGTTTAATTGCTTGCAGTCCACGGTGCTGCATAATGAGGTGTTCTTACGTATCAAGGAAGGGATGGAGCACGAAACGAGCCGTCGTAAGAAGCTCGAAGACCGGATGTCAAATACCCGGATTGAGCTGAACTTCTTAAGGAAGGAGCACGCTTCCTGCGCCGACCAATTAGAGGCAAAGAACAAGCTGTTGGAACGGCTGCGGGCTGAACTCGGCGAGTCCAATGCCGAACTGAGTCGATGCAAATCGAAAATAGAGCAGCTGAATTCAGATAGATCGACTCTTCAGGAACGGGTCGAGGTATTGCTTAAAGATAAAGAACTTCAAAACCTCGAAATTCAATCACTTGGCCAAGATCGGACGACTTTGTCTACCAAGCTTCAGGAGGCAGAGTCGAAGCTTATCAAGGACAAAGCCATTGCTACCGATCTAATAGCCCAGTATAGGACCGATGCTGATATGGCCAGTATGCAGTCGAGGGCATTAGTGGATTATGCCAAGTGTCAAACTCGCCTCAATGTCCTCGAGGAGCTTCAAGCGCGAGGTCTCGACTTATCTTCTGAAATAGATGAGGCAACTAAAGCCGAAGATGAGTTGAGAAGAAAAACCTTCCCGGAAGAATTCGAGGATGGCTCCGACTAGTGTTGTTTTCCCTTCGTTCTGACCATGTAATTGCTCCTCATGAATATATAAAAGTTTTCTTTTGTTCTTCGTTTGTCGCTATCTGATGACTTGGCCTAAAATTGTGAATGACCGACCCATTGCTAATTTGACCTTTGGCCCTGAAACAAGCTTCAAACACACAAAATGATAGTATTATTTGAAAATGACAGCCGATGTGGGGTCTTGGTCAAACTGTCGATTGTCTTTAGATTCGAGAAGGTCTACGTTTTGCCTCAGTATGGCTGCCCGATCTGAATCAAATAGATCTTGTATTGTGCTTTTAACAGAATTCAGCCTTAGCCGAGATTTAACTTGATCGACCAAGAATATTTATTTTCGTATTGTTCGGCCGTACCTGCAACTTGGTTTGTGTAAAGAGAATCATACGCTCCGACCTTAGCCGGCTATGATCAAGAAGAAATCCTTATTTGGTCCAGCCTTAGCTGTCGTTCGACCTTATCGGTTTTAAACCTTATGTAATTCGGCCTTAGCCGTTATTCGACTTAGGCGCTTCGGTCTTAGTTAAAGCTTTGTTAGCTTCGAAAGGCCTTGGCCTGCCTGACCGGTTACAAGTTTTGCCTTATCAGGTCTTATTTAATTCGGTTTCATTGCGCGTCGACTGTTTACAAAATAGCAGCAAGACAAAAACCCTTAGGTTAGATGGGACAATATAGGCATCAAATAGTCTTTGCTATTATTTGAACAATGGTACATTTTGTTGATCGGAGGCGAGTTAGATCGTCCTACCAGGGTACGGCTCTTTCTGGCCGTTTGACCCTTACATCATTTCCTATCGATCTTTAATTTGGCCTCTCGAAAACAATTTAGGATAAAATGTAAGCTTTTCAGATTAGATATAGTAGAACGACATACAAGCTGCCTCATTAAAAACCTTGCCGAAAAACCCAGATTGGGACAAAAACAGTCGAAGGGAAAAAGAGTGCAGCGCGTGCTTTCAGCCTTCTTGTAAGGTAGTCTTAGCTAGATG
>MCJB01002358.1:10446-29263 GCA_002018475.1 Nicotiana obtusifolia | reverse complement strand
TGGGAGAATTTGGCAAAGCTCACAGCCAAGCTAGAAGCTGCCAAGGAAAGAGAGAGGGTTAGAGAAGAAAGAGAGAAGGTTAGAGATGCTCAGTATGTTGCCATACAAGAGCAACTCAAATCTCTCTTGGCTTCTGGCGCTTTTCCGATTCCCCGATCTCGTGAATCATCGCCAGATGCTCACCCTCCCCCCTGCTACTTCCTCCCGTCATCCCCGTTATCATCCCTCCGGTCCTACACAACAACACCCTTATCCACAACATCTTGGTGATGAAACTTCATCGGACGATGATACTCCTAATGTAAACATTAATAAACGTTGAATTGTAATAACATTTAACTAATGTATAAGTTCATTTGAACTTTATACTTTGTTATTGTTTAATGTTGTTGCTTAATGCTGCTGTTGTTTATTGTTGTTGTTGTTCTCGTTGTTGTTTATTGTCGTTGTTGTTGTCGTTGTTGTTGTTTGTTGTTGTTGTTCTTGTTGTTTATGGCATAAAATGCCTATTTTAGGATTTTGGTAAGCTGGCAGGTGGTGTAGCTACCAAAACAGGCTGTTTCTGGAAAAAATGAACAAAAAAAAAGCGACCAACGTTGGTCTCAAGTTGGTCGCTATTTACTGGAAAAAAAATAAATCTGCAAATTAGCGACCAACGTTGGTCGCTTTTTGGTCGCAAATCTATAAAAAAAAAAAAAAAAAAAAAAAATTAAATTTTCAATTTTGCGACCAAGATTGGTCGCTTGTTTTACCCAGATTTTAAAAATCTGGGAAAATAGCGACCAAGGTTGGTCGCTACTTAGAAAATAAAAAAAAATAATTCAAAAGTAGCGACCAACATTGGTCGCAAATAGTAAATTACATTTTTTCATTCTGCAGATTTGCGACCAATGTTGGTCGCAAATCTAAAATTAAAAAAAAAATTTATTTAGTTTGCGACCAACTTTGGTCGCAATATACCCAATTAAATTAATTAACAAAACCATATAGCGACCAACTTTGGTCGCTAATTTGCGACCAAAGTCGGTCTCTACATTTTTTTCCGGAATGTTTGGTCCTTTTGTGATAGAGACCAATGTTGGTCGCAAATTTGCGACCAACTTTGCTCGCAAATTTTTTGTGACCACCTGAATACTGACCAGGCCGGTTTGGTCGCTTTTTGATCGCTTTTGAGCAAATTGAGACCAACTTTGGTCGCTTTTTTCAGTCGCTTTTGACATGTTTTCTAGCATGTACATGAAATTCAACTGACGCTTTTCATCCAGAAATATTTGAAAAGGAATTTTAGCAAATTTCCTAAGTGAATCTTTTATACAATATACTTGACAAGTGTGTCATTCACTTTTTAACGCTTTCAATTATATTACGGTTTCAAAAGTATATTAATGTGGTTCAGTATGGTTACTTAGGATATGATCAAACTATCTCAATCGACTTTCTCTGATTTTATCCTCACTGTGAGCTAATTGCACTTTCAACCGAATATGATCCTTTATAAGCTTAAACAATATTGGACTGGGATGGAGCTAGAGGCCGTGGATCACTGAAAAATCACATTGTATTTACGAGGTCAATATTTTTTTCCTTTTTATGTATAAATAATAGATGTTAAACTTCTCGGTAAAAAAAATTGCCTCCGTGACTGATATGGGACTTGGGAGGTGTCATAATTCTACCAAAATAAAATTTTATGCATTGAGCGGATAGGTATAGTCGTTCAGGGTATTGGAAGCAAATAATTCTATAGGGAGTTTGAAGGATACCGTAAAAGATGCAAGTATCAGATAATTAAGGATATTCGATGTCCAATTAATTTAATTTTGACCTAATTAAACATAATGGTTATAGGATAAAATCATCAAAGTATTATGGACTGTAAGTCAGATGAATGTTTGTAAAATATTTGCTGCTCATATATTGAATAGTGATGTCCGATTTCTACTTAAACGAAAAGAAAGTTTTATAAACGATCTGAGGTTTACAAAATTAGGTAATTTCCCACTTTTGACCAATCTCCTCCCTAAAGGGATTCCTAAATGCAAAAGTCAGATAGTTTAACTGAAGAAATCTCATAGAAAAAAAGAAAGCTAAAAGAATTCAAGAAAAGTCTTATAATTATTCTCAAACTCAAAAAATGGTATAAAGGGTTTATTAAAATAATTCTAAAAGCGTGTTTGAAGGATTAAACTCTCCATAAAACCTAGAGAGTCAGAGAAATTCTAAGGCTTTTACTCTCTTTCGTCCTTTTTGTCAAGTGTCAAAGCAAATACTAGTATTTTCTTGAGGTCCAATTTTATTAGTAGAAAAGTAGACAAGACAAGACCCTAAGAAATCAAACATAAGAATGTAAAGTGCAGATTTCAGAATTTACACCAGCCCTTATAAATAGCACAGGAGAACAGGTCATATCATATATTCAATTTACAAATATAATAACACCAATTACCAAAACACCCCAAAAAACAAATCTTTTTGACAAGAAAAAACACAAAACGTCGTTTTAACTTCTTGAAAGGGCCATGCAACGTTCAGCAATATCTTCCTCTTCAGCCAAGAATGTGTGCCATCAAATTCTCCGGCTCCGACGACAAATCGAGCCGGCGAAAAACGGGCTACCGTGCGACGTGTTCATAAACCACAGGGGAATTGACACAAAAAGAAATGTAGCAGGATTGTTGTATGAGCATATTAAGAATAATCTTGGGCTGCAGCCATTTTTGGACAGTAAGAACATGAAACCAGGGGATAAATTGTTCGATAAAATCGATCCGGCGATTCGCAATTGTAAAATTGGGATGGCTATTTTCTCCCCTCAGTATTGTGACTCTTATTTTTGCTTGCATGAGTTGTCTCTGATGGTGGAATCAAAGAAGAGGGTTATACCAGTTTTTTGTGATTTAAAACCTTCGGAACTTGCTATTAAGGATTTGAATGTTAATTTTCCGAAGAAGGACTTGGAGAAGTTTAACTTGGCTCTCGAGGAGGCAAAATATACCGTTGGACTCACATTTGATACCTTAAAAGGGTGAGTATCCGTGCTACATTTTATTCTTCCTTTCAAAAAGGCACTAATAGATATACTTCCTCGTCACAATTTTTTCGTTGCACATATTTTGATTATTTCATAAATACCTGTGACCTAGCATTTTTGAAATTTGAAACCTAATCCGATCCATCATTGTTTTCTGTCGACTTCATTAACCAGTATGCTACAGCTTTAGTTGTAGTTTCTTTGTGCACTATTGATATGACACCGCTGTTTAAGAGAAGATTTGAAAATATGATTTGTTTGTGACATGGTATTTTAATTTTTTTTTCTAGAAAAATAGAATAGAGAACAAAAATTATCCGGAGCATTAAAAAAATCTGTAATATTTAAAAAAGAATTACTACATATTTTCATTTAAAGAAAGTACTCGTAGGCATAACCTAAAATCAGAAAGTAGGATAACTATTTTGTCACAGATTGGTTTTGTACGTAGAAACCGTGATTCTTTTTAATTACTTTTTTTTAAGCATGTTTTTTTAAACTTACTTTTTTGGCAAGATTTATACATAATCTGACCTGGGTAATATTGTTTTGTGAAGGGACTGGTCGGAGTTCCTGGTGAAAGCTTCGGATGCAATAATGAAGAACTTGTACGAGGTAGAAAGAGGGAAGCTGATCCAGAGAAAGATATATATTCGTCGAAAGCAAGTTTTACACAACTATTGATCGATGATATATAAAAGAGGATCTACATATCGCTGAGTTCAGCTCAAATAAATTACATTAATTCATTTGCTCCTTATTTTTTAATTCTTTTCTTAACCAAAGTCCTTTAGGAAGACTCAAAGGACTTGTTCCTAGCTAACACATTCAATATTCATTATTCATTATTTTCAATAATTTTTGTCGTGTAACTCATGTTTCAGGCTTTTTATTGCCGAGTAAGTTGGATTTCCGACAATTATTAATGTAACTGAAAGATTTTCAGGTTGTTTTTTGTCGTCTATGTAATCAATCAAATCAATGTAATACATAGATGATTCAAGATATAAAGTCTCTATTTCACGTACTTTAATATCTCTTCCTCCTGTTTTTTAAAGATAAGAATGTACTTTACTTTCCTTTTTCGGAAAATGCTGGTCAGTCAACCTGGTATGCTGAGTCCCAAATTAAGCTCTCCGACATTTCTATCATCGCGTGCATTTCGTAGCCACTACCTGTGACTCGGTCTATTTGAAGTTTCTACACATATATTCCTTTCTCTGGGAATATAAAGTATATCTTTAATTGACTTTGTTTTGTTTCAGAAAAGTACATTTGCCATAAATAATAGTGGTGACGGTAAGACTGTGAAATAAAGTGTCTATAGTCTAGACTTTCTGAAACATTACATTCAGATATCGTGTTGTTAATAAGACTATTTGTAAAAGAACTCCTATTTGAATAACTGAAATTAAAAATTCCTTTCATAGAGCAAAAGTTGACTGTTTGAATCAAAAATTTCCTTTTGCTCTAAGCTTTATGATTTTCCTTTGGTTTGATCTTTTCAAGGGAATGAGAAAGATTAGACAAACAGTTGATAAGTCTAATGAATTATACCATACTATATCGTAAAAAACTAAAAAATAGTACCATGATTTGGTAATTGCACTTTGCATAACATTATTTCATCTTAGAGAAAATGACATATTCTTATATTTCTTAATTAATGAGAAATTTTTATAGCCACATATTATGATATATTTAAGATCGTAAATTTCAAAAATATTATATTCACAAAAATACTATAGTGTATTTAAGACTATAATTCTTTTTATTAAAACTTTAAGACATTTCAAAATATGACGAACAAGTGAAACAGAGGAAGTATTTGTCGAATCTTCAAACAAAGATTCAAGGAAGACGCAAAAGAATCATAGACGCACTTGCGCTTAATTATGTGTTTAAACAGTTAAAACACCTCAAATGCATGCTTTTCTCCACTCTGACAGTTTTTCCTTCCTGCATCTAACCTTTATAATTGTTTGGTGATATGGATATATTGAACCAACGTAGCATAGCACATTAGTTTTGGGGGTCAAAGTTTAAAAGTGGAAACTTGTAACTTAATTGCTTCTAGGTGGTTAGTTAGTTGTGGCTGTGTATGGATAGGAATTAGCTATTAGCTTCTTCTTTAAGACTCATTTCTCTACATTTTCACATATATAAAAAATAGATCCATTTTGAGCGCTCTCTCTCACTTGTTCTTCTAGAACCTTCCAATTACTTACATGTGCATTTCTGTTCTTCATCAATTGCTCAATATGGTATCAAAGCCTACAGATAAAGCTTCGGTCACAAGTTCTGCTCTCCGATTCAGTGTTTTTCTCCATTGACGACCTCAATTTCAGAGCTAGGATTTTTCAACTCAGAGTAAAATGGTGATTGATGAAGGAACGAATAATGATACAGTACTAAGTCACAATCATCCTCTGTATTTGTGACCTTCAGATTCTCCAAGTGAGCATCTGATTGAATTCAAACTATTTGGTACTGAATATTATAATTTGTGGTGTCGATCCATGAGAATTGAATTTTTTACGAAGAACAAAATCAAATTCATTGACGGTACTTGTCGCAAGGAGAATTTTAAGAAGGATCTTCATGATCAATGGGAAAGGTGCAATGCCTTTGTTTTGTCATGGATTATGAATGGAGTAACAAAGGAATTATATGGTTTATGCATCCTCTGCACACAATTTATTAAAGGATTTAAAGGAGAGGTTCGATAAAAGGAACATATTGCGGATTTACAATTTACTTCAGGAAATTGCTGCTCCAAAGCAAGGATTATCACCTGTGTCCACTTATTATTCCAAGCTGAAGGATCTGTGGAATGAGTACAATGCTATGGACCCTACTCCATCATGTCCATGTCCAAAATCAAAGGAGTTTCTAGAGCACATCCAACAACAACGATTGGTGCAATTTTCGAGGGGACTGAATGAGTCATTTGCCCAGACAAAGGGTCAAATCATGCATATGACTCCTACACCTACTATCAATGAAGCCTATGTGATGATAGTTCAGGATGAGAGTCAACGAGCAAAGACAATGAATGTTAGTGGCTTGGAGATGGGAGCTGTAGCTGTGGCATACAACACAGGGCTAGGATTTCCTAGTGGCTACGAGCAGAAATCTCAGGTATTCCGCGAATATTGCAAAGTAAAAACACACACTAAAGATGTTTGTTACAAGTTGGTAGGTTACCCACCTGACTACAAGCCAAAGAACAAATCCTTTGGAAGAAAAATGGCATCAACACACAATGCACATGTTGACCGCTCCAAAGGACCAACAGACCAAGGAAGTTTTGGAGTTGCAACTACATGGAATTTCTTCTTAGAGGAGCAATATAAACAACTGCTTCAACTGCTCAACCAGAATACAACACCTGTTGAGACAGCAACACATGCCAAGGTCACAAGTATACCATTGCCACTTTTGAGCAGAGTTAACAAGGATATCTGGATCATAGACTCATGTGCCACTAACCATATGGTGTCTATTCTGGATTTTTTCACTGATTTTATGGAGATTTCTAAAGGAGAAGGTAGGAAAGTGCATTTGCCAACTAGTGAAACTAGTAAGATTACACACCTAGGATCCTCTAGTATTTTGAATGGTTTACCAATTAAAAATGTCTTATATGTACCACAGTTTAAGTACAATTTACTGTTTGTTTCACAATTTACAAGGGACATTGGATGCTTCATTGCCTTCTTTCCTGATTGGTGTGTCTTCCAGGACATTTGCAATGGGAATGTGAAGGGGATTGGTAAACTGGAGGAAGGACTCTATGTGTTGGATCTCAAGCACAAGCCAAATCTCAAGTTGCCAGTTTGTGTTATCACTTATGCTTGGGTAGTGAATAGAATTAGTGGCTCTTTGTGGCATAAAAGATTAGGCCACATTCCTTTATATACTTTGAAAATTACCAGCATTTCAAAATAAGATATTTGTTGATTGTAATGAACATTGCACAGTATGCCCTCTAGCAAAGCAGATAAGATTACATTTTCCTATTAGCAGCAGTAGGAGTGATGTTTTTGGTGATCTTATACATGCAGATGTCTGGGGATCTTTTAAGGTTCCAACTTTTGACGGTAAGAGATATTTCCTAACCTTTGTTATGATCTCAGTAAGTATACACGGATATGCCTCAGGAACACAAAAGATGTATAAGTTGTTGTTTTGAAACACTTTATCTCACTACTAAGAAAGAAGTTCTCCACTACTCCTAAAACACTAAGGACAGATAATGGAGGAGAGTTTTTTAACAAAGCAGTTGACAGATTTATTGCATTTTGAGGGGATAGTTCATTAAAGCTCTTGTCCATCTACTCCTCAACAGAATGGAGTTGTTGAAAGAATGCATAGGTACATTTTGGACACTGCAAGATCTTTAAGATTTCAGGCAGGATTGCCCTTAAAATTCTGGGGTGAGTGTGTCGTAATAACTGTAGTTTTGATTAACAGAGTTCCTTCTAGAATTTTGTTTGGAAAATCCCCTTTTAAGCTGGTGTTTCATAAGAATGTCTCCCTAGACCAGCTCAAGCTATTTGGTTGCTTGAATTATGCTGCAAATCTTAAAAGGCAGCACAAATTTTCACCTAGAGCAGTACCAGCTGTGTTTTTAGGATACTCATTAGTGCGAAAGGGTTAGAAACTTTATAATTTGCATAACCACTACCCTTTTGTGAGCAGAGATGTTATCTTCAAAGACGACGTGTTTCCTTTTCTCCGGCACATGAACAACCCATGTAGGATCAACAACTTCCAGTGATTGCTCTAGTGTATGATTTTGATTCTGATGATCCAGTTCTGCCTCCACTCCACCACTCTATTACATCACAGGACACTCCATCACCTGACTTGGAGCCCCTAGATGATTCTACTGATGCCACTCCACCACATGCTTCATTCATTAATGGTCTTCAAGATTGTTCTACAAGTCACACTACTCTAATTCCCTTCACAGATGATCTTCCTACTTCTGCTGATGATGAAACAGCTATTGATGGGATCTGGAAGTCCACTTGGCCTCCTATATGAATGATTATGTAGTTGAGCAAACTGCTGGCAAGAGTAAGCCTTGCACTTATCCTATTTCTAACTCGGTTAGTTATTAAGCATTGAAGCCTGCCTATAGTCAATGCCTTGTTGCTTACTCAGCAGAGATTGAGCCCAGTTCTTTCTCAGAGGTAGCCAAGGATCCTAAGTGGGTCTCTACAATGCATCAACAACTTTTAGCCTTGGAAGATAATGAGACATGGAGTATAGTCCCATTAACTCCTGGGAAACACCTTATTGTTTGTAAATGGGTGTTCAAGATCAAGTATAAAGCTAATGGAGAGGTTGAAAGATATAAGGCACGGCTAGTGGCTAAGGGATACACACAACAAAAGGGGTTGGATTACACAGATACCTTCTCACATGTGACAAAAATAGTCACTGTTAGGACCATCATTACCATAGCTGCATATCATGGCTGGCTTGTCTATCAAATGGATGTTCATAATGCCTTCATTCAAAGTGATCTTTCGGAGGAAGTGTACATGAACATTCCTCCTGATTTCTCTCATACCAGTGCAAGGCAGGGGGAGTATCCAGTTTGCAGACTTCACAAGTCCTTATATGGACTCAAGCAAGCCTTCAGGCAATGGAATCTTAAGCTCACATATGCGTTGCATAAAATGGGGTTCACATAGAGTCACTATGATTACTCTCTCTTCACTAAAAAGGAAGGTTGTAGTCAAGTACTTGTTCTCATCTATGTAGATGACTTATTAGTCATTGGTAGTCACGCTCAGTTGATTGATCAAAGACTTAGGGGAGCTGAAGTTTTTCCTTGGGATTGAATTTTGCAAGGTCCTTTAAAGGCATATATATGAGCCAAAGAAAATATGCCTTGGAGTTGATAGCTGAACTTGGTTTAGCAGGGTCCAAACCAGCTAGTACTCCTCTAGAAATTAATCAGAAGTTGACTTCTGTGGAGTTTGATAAAGCAGTAGCACAAGCATGTGCTCCTGACAATGATCCTGTTTAAAAGATGCAAGTGTGTATCAAAGGCTTGTTGCCAGAGTACTATACCTGACAATGACCCGACCAGATATCTCTTGTGTTGTACAGACACTTAGTCAGTTCATGCATGCTCCTAAACAATCACATCTAGATGCTGCCACCGGGTAGTGAGATATATCAAGAATGCTCCAGATCAAGGTCTGTTATTACCAGCAGAAGGAGATGGACAATTTTTACCATACCGTGGTGCAGATTGAGGTGCATGTTTGCACACAAGAAGGTCTGTTACAGGCTATCTAGTGTTCTATGGTGATGCCTTGATCTCTTGAAAGTCAAAGAAGCAATAAATGGTTGCAAGAAGTTCAGCAGAAGCAGAATTTAGAAGCATGGCTTCGGCAGCAGCAGAGATAGTGTGGCTGACATGCTTATTCAGTGAACTAGGTCTCGAAATCAAAGGACCAATCACCTTGACGTGTGATGACAAAGCAGCGATACAAATTGCAGCCAATCCTATATTCCATTAACGTAAAAAACACATAGATATCGATTGTCACTTTATTAGAGAAAAGGTAAAAGCTGGAACTTTCAAAGCTGTGCATGTTAATACTAAAGAGCATATTGCAGACATACTAACTAAAAGGCTGGGCAGAACTCAACATGATCATTTATTGGGCAAGCTAGGAGTGAAGAATCTCTTTCTCCCCTCCAACTTGAGGGGGAATATTGAATCAACATTAGTTTAGGGGTCAAAGTGTATAAGTGGAAACTTGTAACTTAATTGGTTCTAGTCGGTTAGTTAGTTGTGACTGCGTATATATAGGAATTAGTTGTCACAGGTATAAAAAATGGCTCCACTTTCAGCGCGCGCTCTCACACACTTGTTCTTCTAGAACCTTCCAATTCCTTGCATGGGCATTCCTCTTCTTCCTCGGTTTCTCAATAGGATCTCTCAATTGTATTTCACTTTTCAACGTAATCACCATCCTATTTTCCATGTATGAAGATCATTATAACTATATAGTTTCTCTATTGGTGAAGTTGTAATTGCTTGTACTGCAACTTGAACCTTATCTTAGTTCTATTGAATAATACCATACTACTCTCTCATTTGCTATGTACTCCTTGGTCATTAAGTTAATTCAACATTTGGGATCTGCATTTGTTACTTTGACCCTGGGCCTTTAAATTCAGTATTTAACTATCAAATGGAAGTTTAACCCTCATCCCAACAAATAAATTTTTAGAATTTCAACATATGCTTTGGCCAGTATTCAGTACGACAAGTCCTGAAACAACAGTGAATAGTGATAATGTGACATTAATTAACAAGTAAATATAATAAAGCTTTCTCCTGGTTAGCCCGTAACTTGGCTTTTTTGGTAAAAATTACATGGATGGTCCTATTTGGTCGCTCCTTTTTAACTTATACCCATTTTATTTTTTCGCTTTCATCCGTACCTATTTTTTTTGTTAAAATAGTTTTAAAAAGACGATTTTGCCCTTCTTTAATAAAAGACTATTGACAAAACTGTAGACTGTAGGGCAAAACTTCAGCATGTTTTGGTATGAAGTTTTAGCAAATGAACTAAATAACTCCAGCATCATTAGAAAAAATTAATTAGAAAATTACAGATTGCAAGAGAAAAACTTAAGCATGTTCAGTATGAAGTTTTAGCAAATGTACTAAAAAACTTAAGCATGTTTAGTCTGAAGTTTTAGCAAATGAACTAAAAAACTTAAGCATGTTTAGTCTGAAGTTTTAGCAAATGAACTAAAAAACTTCAGCTTGTTTAGACTGAAGTTTTAGCAAATGAACTAAATAACTTCAGCATGTTTAGACTGAAGTTTCAGATAAAACTCATGATAAAACTGTAGACTGCAGGATAACTTCAACATGCATTAGCATGAAGTTTTAGCTTCAGTGTGAAACAACTTCAGCCTATATTAGCATAAAGTTTTAGTTTCAACATGAAACTAATTTATGCTATTTTAGCATGAAGTTTTAGCTTCAAGGTGAAACAACGTCATGTAAGTATGATTCTGAAGATGAATCTGGACAAATTTCTGGTTTTTTTATAAAGCTGCTGAGAGGAGATGAGGAGATCTTTTTTCACGAATGAGGTTGCAGATCACGCGATTAATGCGTGATGCAGGTTTTATATCTTTTGTCAGGGGTATAATTGTCATATTATTATGAATTTCTTGTCAGCTGACTAACAAATCAATAATTTTTAAAAATAAGGTACATGTTAAAATGTGGCACAAATATAAAGTACGGCTGCAAATCCCCCGCTTCTTTGCGCATCTTTTGTTGGGCATTCAGTGGACGGAAGTAAAGACCCATGGGCACATTCATTAGTGGATCTAATGTAACTGGCTTCAGATCTCAAAAAATAGCCCATTAAATGAAGGAATTTTAAAAAAAATAGTTGGTCAGATTTACTGTTTACTTTTTTCTAGCTGGTATATATAAATTATACATGATTTACACGCAGTGTTTTAAAAGGCATGGGCGTAAGGCGCGGCATTTTACATATGCCTCAGCGAGGCGTAAGCCCCACGGGTATTTAATTTTTAATATTTTATGAAATAATATAGTTACAGTAAATATTTATAAACAGGTAAAATTATATAAAAATTGAAGAAAACTAGAAATATATGAAAAATATATATATAGATGTGTTCCATCCCCACAAAAAAACTAATCAACACAAACTATTATACACTATTTACAAGCACAAGCAACTTGAGTCAAAAGAATAAAGTGTTCTACATGGAGGAACAAAAAGAATGACTAACCCGCAATTTGAACTTTGAACTTTCTGTTATGAAGAAGAATGGAGTTCTTCTTGTATTTGTGAAAAAAAAAAAATTGAATATCCGTTGCTTTTGGGAGATATAAGCAAACTAGCGGACACGATCAAGAATTGAGAGAGACCATAAATTAGGGCTTCAATTGTGAGCACGTGATTTTTGCCGTACCGAAATACTCTTATAAAATCAATAAAATAGTTTTTAATTAATTAATTAGACATTATTAGGAATTTACTACTTACATTCTTCTTGCTTGTTTAATTTTTAAGTAATTAAATCATGAAAATACAAAAAAATATCATGCACCTCGCTTAAGTTTGTTTTTACGTTCATAGGATTGAAATAACAATTAGTTGTTTTATAAAATTGGAAAAATCATAAAATAGCTCATTTTACACTTTTCTTAATTTCAATCTTTAATTCTTAGAATCAAATGTTATTATAATTTTATAAATAGTTATTTAGCTTAATTTCACATTTAGGTTTATTANATATATATATATATATATATATATATATATATATATATATATAAATTTGAAATAAAGAGGGTAGGAATCAGATTGGGCCAATGCTTTAAAACATACATTGAGCCCAATTAAAATCGGACCAGCCCAAAAGACCCCTTTCCTTCTTAAGTCAAGATCGAATCTGAGCCGTTGATCTAAAATGATCCAACGGCTCGGAATTAACCTCCCATGCCTTATATACCCAAAAGCCTAACCCTAACCCTAAAATCACTTCCCCCCCACGCTGCCGCACCCCTCTTCTTCTAGGTCTCTCCGCTGCTGCCTTCCACCCCCAAAACTCGTCCAAACTCGGACGAGTTCAACTCCACTCGCCCATGGTCCCCCGCTCATTCTCCACATGTCCCTAACTATAACGAACATCTGACAAGAATCTAACATCTCTTTGCTCTCACGCGTTTTTGTTATTTGGAGGACCAATTTCAGATAAATGGGGACCGTGGATTGATTTGCAATCAATCCTCGCCTTCCATCTGTCCCGAGTTGGTTCTACAAAATGATTTCGAAGATTTTCAGATTTTTGGGAGGATTTTTTTTCTTTATTTTTACGGTTTTCTTGGGGGAAAAGGCAGAGGATTCTAGAGGTCCTATATATTTGGAGTTGTATTTCTAAAAAAGGGGTTGTTTTTTTGGTTTCTTTCTCGGGTAAAAAAAAAACAGAAAATTTGGACTTCTTCTTCTCTTTTTTTTAGATTCCAGAAAAAATAGAACAAAAAGAAAAGAAAATTAGTTTAGCTTTCTCGTTTAGGATTTCTCTTTTAGATTTTATGTTGGTTTAGGTTTCAGAAAATATAGAAAAATTTCTGCTTCTTGATTTCAATTTCGATTTTGTTTCCAAATGGTTGGAGTTTGAGATATTCGAGTTCGATCCGTCCGGTCGATATTCGCGGTTCGCGTCGCTGTTCCGATTTGGTCGCTGTTGCTTCTTGTGAGGTTCATTTTTTTATTTCTTTCTATTAATTCGTGCTCTTTGTGATTGGTATAGTGCCGACCTTTCTTTGATATAGTCTAGTTTGAGTGTATTGTCAATATATGTTCATCTTCTTGACTTGAGACAGTAATGCATTGTTCTTGAAATCCTAGTTGATTTATTACTATTTGGATGCACGCCTTTGCTGAAATTTGCGTTTGTTTAGTTGCTACCACTGGTTCCGTTGAGCTATTGTTGTATTGCTAGAGCTGTTGAGCTATTGTTGAGCTACTGTTGTTTAGAGCTATTTTTTAAAGTTCCTTCTGTTTACGTCTACTATTCTGAAGTGACTTTCTTCACAATATACATAGTTACATACTGTTAGTGATTGAACAATATAAACATAAATGGTTAAGGAAGTGAACAATATAAACATAAATTGTGGTTGATGGTTGTAACTAAGCTCTCAATCGGGCGTCTGCATTGAAATGTTGCTGCCCTGTTGTTGGAGATGGTTTTGGATTGGAAGTTTTCTGTGGCAATTAAGTTATTTTGCTTATGGTTTTTAAATTTTACTTTTCGCATATCAGGACGATTTATGTCAACTTAGTCCTAGTGGACTTGTAGCTATGTTAATGCACTTTCTTGCTTGTGCAATCTAGTTTAGGGAAATATTGCCTACGAATTAAACGTTGCTATGCAGTAGGTTCAGCTGTTCAGTACATATGAGAGTTTCTATAAAATGTATGCTCTAGGATTACCTTTTTTTTAAAAAAAAAAAAAAGATTTAGCTTGGTCTATTGGTAAATTTAAAGGTTCTTTACATTGTGTTTAGTTAATATTCTATTATTTTAATTACTTGTTTATTTATCCAATTTCCTTAAAAGTTTTGAATGCTCATTTGATGGAATAATCCTTACTTTGGTCTGTCTTCGTTCCCCTCTATGGCTTACGCGTTTTTGTGTGAATTGGGCCGTGGGAGGGGGTTGAACATTAAGGATGAAAGGTTAATTTTATATTGTTAATTATTTTGCTTTAATAGTTAATCGGTAGTAGCATGTTTAGGCCGACCACACTTGGGTAGGCAATATTAGGACGTTTTATTAATTTTTGAGGTTCGAGGTCGTTCCCTTAGTTAAATTTATCCGGGGAATGCCCCGAAGGACTTGTGTATATTATATTCCGGGGAATGCCCCGAGGTATTTGTATTTGGAGGCCTAAAGTAAAACTTATAGTATCTTAGTTTTAGTTTTGTTTTTCTTTTATTAGGTGGGAACGACCTCGAGCCTCATATGTGTTTGTTTTTCTCTTCTGTGTTTGTCTTATCTCGATTCGAATATTCTAAAAGCCAACTAAATTGAGTACGCAACAGTGATTTTTCACGGGACTTGGGTTATGCCTAACACCTTCTCCCCGAGTCAAATAAACCCCCTTATCCAAATCTCTGGTACGACCTTGACTTCGAGTCTAAGTTCTAAAATGGTAGCCTGACACACCGGAATCAATCGTCGGCGACTCTAAATGTTATCTTTGTCACTATCAAAATTAAAGACCCATTTTTTGAGTTTTATTAGACCTTTATCCATTAAAAAGGTTTAGAAAAGTCTCGCAAAAAAAGAGGAGTGACAGCTCTGGCGACTCTGCTGGGGACTAATTTTTCTTGCGGGTTCGAGCTAGTACTTGATTTTGTTGGCTTTTAAGATGTTTGGTTGAGTTTTATGTTTTTTTATTTGCTTTACTTAATTATATTTTTATATTTTGTTATTTGCTAGTTGCTTATGTGTTTACGATTTTTGCTTTATGTGTTTACTGCTTTATAACTGTCATCATATGCATTGCCCGGTCTTTTCTTTCTGCAACAAGTCTCGTAGCACGCATCGCGTGCACGAATTCTTTTGTCGAGTCACCCTTAATTTAGGAGGGGGAGCCGTCTGATGTATGGAGTGGGTGGAAAGCTCAAGCAGCCACCATCGACCATACGCACCCCGAATTGCCTTGTTAGTAAACCCCAAACTTAGGTCAGCCTTTAGGCCACTCTTATTTGCATCATATCATTTAGACCTAGTAGGGCTCGATCCCAGGTACCGTGTCCCTTTGTAGGAAATCTGTCCAAATTTTGTCAAAAATGGGCCCATGGCCCAAGATGACATTTAATCATCCTATGTGCTAAATGTTGCATCTATGAGGGTAAAAAGGTCATTTGGCGAACCAATATCTTGGAAAGAAGGGTGAATGAAGCAAATGGGGCCCCACTAGCATTTTCTTTCATATTCTTTTCCGAAAAATCGAAGAAAAAAGAAATTTTGCATTTTCTTTTTATTTTTTTTAAAAAAATAAAAATTCGAAAAAAAAGAGAAAAAGAAAATTCAAAAGATTTTACATCATTTTTCAAGAACTCAAAAGATATAGTTTTACATTTTTTATCATTTTCAAGAAAACAAAGATATAGGTTTTAGTTGCATCTTTCCGAACTACGCGAACCTGATTCTCATCTTTCGGAGCGGGGATACGTAGGCAACCCACATAGGGTACGGTCTTTCTAGTAAGTCTTAGGTTCTTGGCTTCCGGGGTCGTAGCCAAATCTTGCATGTTTAGCCACTTTCGGCCACATCGGCCATTCTTGCAAAATAGGATTATTTTCGCAAAGGTGTTTCAATTGCCCATGTCTTAGGATCTTGAGTCCATGAATCAGTGTCATATCACTCTAAGGCCCGTCCATGCCTGATTTGCGTCTCTAGCTACATTTGGCCATATCGGCTATTTTTCGCAAAATAGTCCCTTTACGCAGAATAATTCCTTAAGGCCATGATTGTCGGGATATTGGAGTCATGTTAGATTTAAATGAAGTATTCCTCATGCTTAGGTGGTTAACTTTGTCAAGTTTGCACTAATAGTCATTTTCAGCCACTTAGGCCAATCTGCAGATATAGCCAAATTGAGTCCTGCATTTGCCCACCAAGAAATGTTGTGATGTCATTTCTGAGTCATTAACCATGTTCTCCTTGTTCAGGTATGGACCTGCTGATTCGATCCAAAGTACTGATGGTAGTAAAGATTCCTAAGAAATTGGTCAAGTGGTGGAACATGTTTTCATCGTTAGAGCAACATGAGTTGATGCATAAATTGGGCACCCTAACTTCCCTGCTTGATGTCACACCCCGCCCAGATTTAGTAGAGGCGATGCTAACTTATTGGGACCCGCAAAACTTGACTTTCAAATTTGGAGAGTGTGAGATGACTCCTACCTTGGCAGAAATATTCGGTCTCACCCGTTTAAGTTATATAGGCAAGAACATGATACTTCCGCGGGACCACTCTAGGACAAGATTTCTCAACAACCTGGGTCTAAAAGATATCAAGCATTTAAAATGCCTCGAGCAGTCTTGGATATCTTTGGATTATATGTTTGCTAGATTTGGGCCACAGGATAGTTTTGACGTCTTTTGGGATGAGTTTTGCACAACCAAAGCAAAGTGGCAAAGACATCGCCTCGAAGCTTTCAGCCTTGCCTTGTTGGGATTATTGGTTTTTCCGTTAGATGAAAGGCACATTAGCACCCGTTTGCAGTCGGTGGTGATGGCACTATTTCATGAGAAGCAACACAAAACCGTTACCCTTGTGCCAATGATCTTAGCAGAGTTGTACCGAGCCCTTAGTGAGGTTAGGGGAGGTGTCATGTATTTCGAGGGAAGTAACCTTTTGTTACAATTATGGATGATGGAACATTTTCACACAGCTTCCTTACTTTGTCCCATCGACCGTGCCTTGAGAGATCGGGTGGTATGCATCGAGCGTAGGATGAAATCTCCTAATTTTACGTACCCAGTAGGCGTCATAGCTTGGATTGAGTTCTTGGTTTGAGGACAAATGAGAACGTTCTGTGGGCTTACCTTTGGCTACCTTTAGATGACATTTTGGTTGGATGCTTCATGCAGCCTTTCCTGATGCTAATAGGACTCAAGTGTGTCAGGCCATACACGCCAGTTAGGGTAATGCGACAGTTGGGCAGACGACAAGAGGAGCCTTCAACTTTGCACCTTCGGAGGTACATCATGAATTTTAGAAAAAAGGCGGTGGATGAAATCAAGTACGTGCAATACTGGAACAATGCAAAGAGGCGAAGAAAGATACATTAGTAAAGGATATCGGCAGGCCCGAGTGTACCCAGGAGTACTTGATTTGGTTACAGTCCGCCCCACCAGGAGTCAACACCCCATTGCCAGCACAACTTAGGGGGCGGGCAGTTCAGACGTATGATTTTGAGGAAGCATCGGACCAAGACCCTCAGGATAAGTTTGAGTTGATAAAATCTCAGTTAGCGGAGTTGGCAACAAATGTGGAGCAGCATGGCCAGTATTTGTTTAGGGTTGGTCTTCAGGAAGCAGGGACACATGCCAGGGTCTTTATTCCTAGCATTGGGGTTTCTCTGCGGGGCGTGTTACCAAGTTTGAGCACGACGGATAACCCAGGACCATCCTAGCCAGGACAGTTGCATTCAAGAGCAGTTTGAAGACCCATTCTATTTAAGTGTTTTGAGATTGTCTTATGTTGTCTTTTACTTTCATGTCTTGACTAGGAGTACTAAGTTCTTTAGGTAGTGTCAAAGTCAGTCATAGTATGGTCAAGCATGTCAGGTCTTCCATTATTGTACTTCTTATTGTATTTTAATATCAAAAGGTTTTAAAATGAAAATCTCGAATTTTATTTTTCCATTACGTTTTCAGAACTACGCTTGGTCTGATTCATGAAGGACATGATACATAGGTAACCTACATCGGGTTCGATCAAGTCATTTTGCATCAAAAAGATAAGAAAGTGGTAAAAGGTGTCGGAAAAGAAAGAGAAGGCAAGGTCGAAATAAATAAATTGGGATGATCCCATACGACCTTGCGACCCTCACAGCCATTTTAGAACCGTTATCTGTTGCTAGGTGCATTGCACGTAACATGATATTATTATCTAATAAATGCACTAACGCTAACATGGTGGTTTTGTGTTGTTGCCTTCTATTATATTCTGACTATTTCAGGAGGGTGGTTAGTTTGTTGGCATCCTGGCAAGTCATCCATACTACACCAGATCAAAGCGCCAGACAATCATGGTTAGCAAGGAAACAGACACTGCAGTTGTAGACCCGCCGAGATAGATTGTTGAGTCGGAATCAGAATTGCAAGAGGAGGTCCGGAGGTTGAACCATCAGATGGCGGAAATGTACCAAGCATGGATTAAGGGACACCCTCCACCCTCATTCCCCACCAACTACACAGAAAACCCTATTTCCATTCCACCACTCTCTCAATCCCAGATGGCCAATATCATCGACCTTTCCCCGCAACTCGCACCTGGCTTTACTCCTTATCACAATTACCCCGGCACTTCGGCTCAAGCTTTTCATGCTCCACCAGCCAAAACAACCTCGTACCCTTCTCCGACAGCTGCTCCTATTTTTGTACCTCCTCCACAAGCTACCCTCCACTGATCCTCTAGTGAACCCGCATTTCCCCCCCCCCCCCC
>MCJB01002358.1:0-10103 GCA_002018475.1 Nicotiana obtusifolia | reverse complement strand
CCCACTACCATACACCGGAGCCCACTTTTAAAATCCTAGATCCTTACTCCTACACCCACCAGTTTGAGCCTCATGTCGAGACTGGTAGACCACCCAAGAACGCAGAGCAGGAGGAGATGTTTAGGAAGTTACAGAGTCTCGAGCAATCATTGAGAAATATGCAAGGGTTGGGGAACCAGGTGAGTGTGGCCTATAAGGATTTATGTCTGTTTCCCGATGTCCAATTGCCTGCCGGGTTCAAGATGCCCAAGTTCGACTTGTATGACGGACATGGGGATCCTGTTGCCCATCTAAGGGGTTATTGCAGCAAAATGAGAGGCGCCGGAGGAAAAGATGAATTACTCGTGGCCTACTTCAGCCAAAGCTTGAGTGGGGCGGCGTTAGAATGGTACTCTCGCCAGGACGTTAACAGGTGGTACACTTGGGACGACATGGCTCAGGCTTTCGCCCGACATTTCCAATACAATATAGACATCGTTCCAAACCGCTTATCTTTGACCAAGGTGGAAAAGAAACCCAGTGAAAGCTTTAGAGAATATGGGTTCCGATGGAGAGAGCAAGCTGCACGAGCCAATCCTCCGATGGAAGAGGATGAGATGGTTAAATATTTCCTTCAAGCCTTGGAGCCCACTTACTATGGACATTTGATCTCAGCCATTGGTAAGTCCTTCAATGATGTGGTAAATATGGGAGAAATGGTGGAAGAAGAGCTCAAGTCCAGTAAGATCATGAGTTATTCTGCTATAAAAGCAACTACCCAGGCAATCCAAAGCGACACCGGAAGTTTGCTAGGCAAGAAGAAGAAGGAAGATGTCGCTATGTTTGTCTCCGAATCATGGCCAGAGGGGTTCACCTCACCAATACACCCATCCTCGATCCCGGTTTCAAACTTACCCCCAAGATCCATATAATACACCCTGACATTACTTTTCCCCACAAAACCCCCAAGACTTAGCTAGACCACCCCAACATTTTGTTCACCATGCACAGTCATATGCTCAACCCCCTTCTTACCCACAATGGCGTGCCCCCGCCCCAAAAAATATCTATCCAGCTCCACAAAATACCTATCCAGCTCCACAAAATACATATCCATCTCCACAACCTTACCAAAACCCTAATGGTCTACACTTTCGACCAAGACCTGAGTATAGGAGGGAAAGGCAACAACGGAAACAAATTTTTATCCCGCTTGGAGAATCCTATGCCAGTCTATTCCAAAGGTTAAGGTGGTTGGATGTCTTGAGGCCAATCGAGTCAAAAATACCGAATCCCCCTCCAAAGAACCTCGATTATTCCCTAAGATGTGCCTATTATTCTGATGCCCCAGGCCATGACATAGAGAAGTGTTGGCACTTGAAAAGGGCGATCCAAGAACTCATTGATATAAACCAAATCGTAGTCCAAAACCCAGACACTCCAAACATTAACCAAAACCCTCTCCCTGCCCATGAAGAAACACATATGATTGAGGTAGTTTACAAGGATGGGGAACCCAAGAAGTCTTATAAGTCCTTCATGATGATCCGGGCCAGTGAAAACAATTTGGTTAAAGATCCAGATTCCACCAAAGCAAAGCCTGTGACAGTCGAAGGGGCGACAGAAAAGCCGAGCCCACTCAATTTGAAACCACCGGTGTTGGTCGTGAAAGGGATGCCAAAAGATATTGAGGCCAGTCCAGAAAACACGAAAGTGATAGTGCCAGGGATTCCCAGTATGCCTGTCATGGTTGTGAAAGGGGCTCCTATTACCCCTATCATCATTAAACCTGTAACCCAGCTGCCGGTGGTCGATACCAAGGCTGTTCCGTGGAATTACAAGCAAGTGATAGTGACATACAAAGGAAAAGAAGTGGAGGAAGAAGTAAATGAGACTGGAGGATTGACTCGTTCTGGGAGATGTTTCACCCCAGAAGAATTAAGGAATTCCAAGACACTCAAAGATAGTCAGATGCCACTAAAGAAATCAGTTACCCAGGAAGAGGCTGAGGAGTTCCTGAAGAAGATGAAGGGACAAGATTATTCTATTATAGAGAAGTTGTGGAAAATACCGGCTCAGATTTCTCTTTTGTCCTTGCTGATACACTCCGATGAGCATCGTAGGGTCTTGATGAAGATTTTAAATGAGGCACATGTTCCTGATAAGATCACAGTAAACCATTTGGAAAAGATAGATGGTAAGATCTTCGAATCAAACAGGATCACTTTCTCGGATGACGAACTTCCTATTGAGGGTACAGAAAACAACCGAGCTCTTTATCTTACAGTGAAGTGCGAAGATGCTGTCGTCTCGAGGGTTTTAGTTGACAATGGCTCTAGCGCAAATATTTGTCCTCTGTCTACCCTGCAAAAACTGAAGATCGGCACCGAAAGGATCCGCTTGAACAGCGTGTGTGTTCGAGGCTTTGATGGAGGAGGTAAAGATTCGGTTGGAGACATAATGCTCGAATTGTCAATAGGGCCAGTTGAGTTCACCATGGAATTTCAAGTGTTAGATGTAGCTGTCTCCTACAATATGCTGTTGGGAAGGCCTTGGATACATGCTGCTAAGGCAGTCCCGTCCTCTCTACATCAAATTGTTAAGTTCGAATGGGACAGGCAGGAAATAGTTGTGCACGGTGAGGAAGATTTAGCAGCTTGCAATGATACAATTGTTCCGTTTGCTGAAGCTGAAGATGATAAGGGACCTTGGGTCTTTCAAACTTTTGAAACAGTGTCTGTTGATAAGATCACTGAAGGAAAATGCATCCCAGGTCCCAAGTTGTCCTCCGCATCTGTCATGGTCGCGAATGAAATGCTGAAGAATGGTTTTGTGCTGGGCAAGGGTCTGGGATCATCTCTACAAGGTATTGCGCATCCAATATGCCCTAATGGAAATTATGGTATGTTTGGTTTGGGATTCACGCCCACAGAAGAGGACATGAAAAGGTTTAAGAATCCAAGACAGAAGGTGTGGTCACTATCCAAGTCGGTCCCACACATTTCCAAGTCTTTTGTCAAACCAGGAGCCAAAAAACCCCCAACCTCCTTAATCCCAGAACCTGTGGTTGACGCTGATGAAGAGATGGTCAAGAGGTTCCAAAGACTTTTCGAAGAGGTCAATATGGTAGAGGTTGGTGAAGGCTCTAGTAAGGCAGATGTGCAGCTTGTTGGCCCAAACGTGAAGCTTAGCAATTGGGAAGTTACTCCTCTCCCCACCAGGAAGGAGTTTTGGTAGTTTGCTTTATTTCCTTTTCTGTTATCCGAACTATTCCAGGGTTGTAATCCAGAGTTTTAGTTTTGCTTATTCTGACACTCAAACTCTTCTATCCTTTTATTTTCAATGAAATACAATTTCCTGTTTTCTATTATGCTTAATAGCGTTTTATTTTGTTTCTTTTGTATAGTTCTTTTTATGCTGGTTGCAATGACATGACATGCATGAGAAATTTTCAGCCGAATTTTAAAAGCCAATCTAATTTTGAAATAACAATCCAGGAAGTAGAATATGATGACGAGATAGGATATGATGAAGAAGCAGCATTCGAGCAAATCAGTAAAGAGCTAAAACAATTTGAAGAAAAATCGAAACCTAATTTGAGTGAAACCGAAGCAATCAATTTAGGGGACCAGGATGATGTTAGGGAAACCAAGATAAGTGTGCATCTAGAACCACAAGTGAAAGAGGAAATAATCAAAACATTGTTTGAATACAAAGATGTCTTCGCTTGGTCGTATAACGAGATGCCGGGTTTGAGCACTGATCTGGTAGTCCATAAATTGCCGATTAATCCAGCATGTCCCCCCGTCAAGAAAAAGTTGCGAAAGTTTAAGATTGATATGAGTGTAAAGATCAAAGAAGAAATCACGAAGCAGTTTACTGCAAAGGTCATTCGGGTCACTCGATATTCCACTTGGTTAGCCAATGTTGTGCCGGTACCAAAGAAGGATGGTAAAACCAGGGTCTGTGTTGATTATCGTGATCTCAACAAAGCAAGCTCAAAGGATGATTTTCCATTGCCAAACATTCACATTTTGATCGATAATTGTGCCAAGCATGAGATTGGTTCTTTTGTGGATTGTTACGCGGGATATCATCAGATCTTGATGGAAGAGGAAGATGCAGAAAAGACAGCATTCATCACGCCATGGGGAACGTACTGTTATCGAGTAATGCTGTTTGGTTTGAAGAATGCTGGGGCAACTTACATGAGGTTAATGACCACAATGTTTCACGACATGATACATAAAGAGATCGAGGTTTACGTAGATGATGTGATCATAAAGTCAAAGAAGCAGTCTGACCATGTCAAAGATCTGAGAAAGTTTTTCCAATGGCTCTGCAGGTACAATCTCAAGCTCGATCCAGCAAAATGTGCATTTGGTGTCCCGTCCGGTAAACTGTTAGGGTTCGTGGTCAGTCGACGCGGTATTGAGTTAGACCCGTCAAAGATCAAAGCCATTCAAGAATTACCGCCGCCAAAGAACAAAACAGAGGTGATGAGCTTGCTTGGAAGGTTAAATTACATCAGCAGTTTTGTTGCTCAACTCACGACAACCTGTGAGCCCATTTTTAAGATGCTTAAGAAGAATGCTGCAGCCGAGTGGACTGACGAGTGTCAAGAAGTATTTGATAAGATCAAGAGGTACTTGTCGAACCCACCTGTGCTGGTCCCACCAGAGCCTGGAAGACCTTTAATTCTTTATTTGACGGTCTTGGATAATTCTTTTGGTTGCGTGCTGGGTCAACAAGATATCACGGGAAAGAAGGAGCAAGCAATCTATTATCTCAGTAAGAAGTTCACTCCCTATGAAGTTAAGTACACACTGCTTGAGAGGACCTGTTGCGCCTTGACTTGGGTGGCGCAAAAGTTGAAGCATTATCTTTCCTCCCACACTACTTATCTCATTTCTCGCATGGATCCTCTGAAGTATATCTTTCAGAAGCCTATGCCCACGGGAAGACTTGCAAAGTGGCAGATTCTACTCACAGAGTTTGATATCATCTATGTCACTCGGACAGCTATGAAAGCCCAAGCCTTGGCCGACCACTTGGCCGAGAATCCGGTAGATAATGAATACGAGCCATTGAAGACTTACTTTCCTGATGAAGAGGTTATGTGCATTGATGAGTTTGACCACGATGAAAAACCCGGTTGAAGACTTTTATTTGATGGAGCCGCTAACATGAAAGGGGCTGGAATAGGGGTTGTGCTTATCTCTGAAACAGGGCAACACTACCCGGTAACAGCCCAGCTTCAATTTTATTGCAGCAATAACATGAGTGAATACGAAGCGTGCATTCTGGGTTTGAGGTTAGCTATAGACATGAGAGTCCAGGAAATACTTGTTCTGGAAGATTCAGATTTGCTGGTCCACCAGATTCAAGGAGAATCGGAAACTCGAGATTTGAAGCTCATACCTTACTGAAAGTATTTGCATAATCTTTGTCAACGGTTCAGGTCAATCGAATTTAGACATATTCCCAGGATTCATAATGAGATTGTTGATGCCTTGGCCACTCTAGCGTCAATGTTACATCATCCAGACAAGGTTTATGTCGACCCCATACATATCCAAGTTTGTGACCAACATGCCTATTGTAATGTGGTAGAAGAGGAAATCGATGGCGAACCTTGGTTCCATGATATCAAGGAATACATCAGGTCAGGGGTATATCCGGTATATGCTACAAGTGACCAAAAGAGAACCATTCGACGTCTGGCCAGTGGATTTTTCTTGAACGGAGGAATCTTGTACAAGAGGACTCCAGATTTAGGATTACAGAGGTGCGTAGATGCTAAAGAGGCTTCAATCATCATAGCCAAAGTACATTCTGGAGTTTGCGGTCCACATATGAATGGGCATGTATTGGAGTTTGCGGTCCACATATGAATGGGCATGTATTGGCAAAGAAGATACTTCGAGCAGGTTATTATTGGCTCACCATGGAACGGGATTGTATCAGTTTTGTTCGAAAGTGTCATCAGTGCCAGGTACACGGTGATATGATTCATTCTCCTCCATCTGAATTGCACACAATGTCTGCACCCTGGACCTTTATTTCCTGGGGCATGGATGTTATTGGGCCGATTGAGCCGGCAGCATCAAACGGGCATAGGTTTATTCTGGTGGCCATTGATTACTTTACCAAGTGGGTCGAAGCTGTAACTTTCAGGACCGTAACTAAGAAGGCAGTGGTGGATTTTGTTCATTCAAACATCATTTGCAGGTTCGGAATTCCCAAGGTGATCATCACAGAAAATGCTGCTAATCTCAACAGTCATTTAATGAAAGAGGTATGCCAACAGTTCAAGATTATGCATCGGAACTCCACTCCGTATCGTCCCAAGGAAAATGGAGCTGTCGAGGCTGCCAACAAGAACATAAAGAAGATACTTCGTAAGATGGTTCGGGGTTCTCGGCAATGGCATGAAAAGTTGCCTTTTGCATTATTGGGTTATCGCACTACTGTTCGCACTTCAGTGGGTGCAACTCCTTATCTGCTGGTATATGGAACTGAGGTAGTTATACCAGCAGAAGTTGAGATTCCATCTCTTCGGATCATTGAAAAAGCCGAAATTGATGATAACGAGTGGGTCAAAACCCGGCTCGAGCAGTTGAATCTGATTGATGAGAAAAGATTGGCCGCAGTATGTCATGATCAATTGTATCAGAAGAGAATGGCAAGAGCATACAATAAGAAGGTGCGCCCTCGAAAATTTAAAGTGGGCCAGATGGTATTGAAACGTATTCTCCCTCACCAGGTGGAAGCTAAAGGCAAATTCGCCCCAAACTGGCAGGGACCATTCGTCGTGACGAGAGTGTTGCCTAATGGTGCCTTGTATTTAACAAACATGGAAGGAAAATTTGTAGATATGGCTATCAATTCTGATGCAGTTAAGAGGTATTATGTATGAGTTCTTTGCTCATTTTCAATTGTATTTTGTACTTGGCACGTTCGAAGTTGAAATGACGAAGGCATTTTGTTCCGCTACCCAAACACTTTCATCCTTTGTCTACCCTTTTGAGCCTTATTTATTTTCTTTCACATCCCTCTTTTGGAATCAGTAGCCAAAAAAAAAAACAAAAAAAAGGAAAAGAAAAGAAGAAAAAAAAAAGAGAAGAAAGAAAGAAACAAACAAAAGGAAAAGGAGGAAATGTTTTGAACTACGTTCGACCTGATTCCTTTTAAGGATACGTAGGCAGCCTTACGGTTCGGTCCCATCAAAATAAAAAATTAAAAGTCCTCCCCAGACCCCAAAGAAACTGGGGCAGAAGTTTTTGAATTGGAAAAGACCTGATTCCAAAAGTCGTAATTTTACCCCTATTTTATCTTGAATTATTTTGAGCTTTCATGCCGCCCTTTCTTTCTAACCCTGTCCAAAAACCCACGTCACAGTCCAAAGAAAGACCTTCCGATCGATCTTCGGGGATGCCGGGTCAAGCGAGGTAGAGACATGATTTGCATCAGGGGCAACACTCCATTCATGAGAAGAGAGAAAATTCAAAATGAGAGAGTCTTATTGGTGAAAACCCTCACGGGCACCATAAGGCGATGGTGAGATGAGAAAAAATTCAAAATGAGAGAATCTTATTGGTGAAAACCCTCACGGGCACCATAAGGCGAAAACCCTCACGGACACCATAAGGCGATGGTGAGATGAGAGAAAATTCAAAATGAGAGAGTCTTATTGGTGAAAACCCTCACGGGCACTATAAGGCGATGGTGAGTTGAAAAATAGACCAATGAAAGAAGCTTGTTAGTGAAAACTTTCAGGACACTACAAGTCAAGTGGGCTGGCAACTCTGTAGAGAAACGGGATCAGTGAAAGATGGTTTATGAGGTATGGACTCATGCCATGAGCTGAATATGAATGGTTGGATGGATTAGGCTAATCAACCCGAAATGCATGTCATGATCATTGAGGCTATCTCCCTCAGATAAGTCTTTCTTTTCTAGATTTCCCTCATATAATCATCTGTATTCAAGATTTTCTTTGTTTCCTTGTGTCCAAAATCATTACACTTTGCTTTTTGAGTCTATTTTTAGGAGTTTCTTTCGAATCAGCCATGTTGTATTAGCAAGAAAAGGATTTCAAAGCATACTACCAGCTTCTCAATTGCGCAAAGCAGGCTTGGCCAAGCATATCACAGCAAACAGGATTTGGAATGAGTGGTATGTAGATAATCGAAGTTCATGCAATCAGGTGATTTTTGAGTTTTGAGGAAATACAAGGACGCAGCAACGTCCAGAATGAAAATGCAATGCAACATGGAAGGAAAAGAAATTCGGATCATTCAGAGATTGTGTGATCTGGTCCCAATCAAAGTTCAAACAACTCTTTGCTCGCTCAAATCAACTGATTAGGATGAAGCATGGCAGTTAGCAAAAACAGATTCCCCAGCAAGAGTGAAAACTTGAACATATTCCCCAGCAGAAGCAAACCCTCAGCAATGACGCCGCAAACTAACCACCACATTTTTCAAACTAACAAGATTCTATTTTATCTGAAACAGGAGGCATGAAAGTTCGTCAATCCACAAAGCCTTCTTGCGAAGAAAACATTGCTTGGGAGGCAAAAGTTTCTATTTAAAATTCCCCAAGCAGAGAGAATGGCTCAGGTAAATTCATTTTTCGACTTCTCAGGACCCTCCTGGATAATGGGATTTAATTTTTGAAATTTTCAGGGCCCTCCTGGATAATGAGATTTAATTATTTAAAATTTTTAGGGCCCTCCTTGATAATGGGATTTAATTATTTAAAATTTTCAGGGCTCTCCTAGATAATGAGATTTAATTTTTAAATTTTCAGGACCCTCCTGGATAATGGGATTTAATTTTTAAAATTTTCAGGACCCTCCTGGATAATGGGATTTAAGTTTTTAAAAATTTTCAGGACCCTCCTGGATAATGGGATTTAATTTTTAAATTTTCAGGACCCTCCAGGATAATGGGATTTAATTTTTAAATTTCTCAGGACCCTCCTGGATAATGGGGTTTAACTTTTAAATTCTTAGAAGTTTTTAGGTAACATAATTCGATCAATCCCCGCAGATATGCCCAAGGCTCCTAACTGGAGCAGAAAAGTTTCTTTTGTTTTGTTTGCTTTATTGTAGTATCAGGCGCCCACCTGGATAACGAGGGAATACATTCAAGTCTTAGCAATCAAGCGCACACCTGGATAACGAGGGAATACATTCAAATCTTAGCAATCAGGCGCCCACCTGGATAACGAGGGAATACAACTCAAATTTTAACAGTCAAGTGTCCACTTGGAAAATGAGGGCATTTATTTTAAAGTTTATTTCAAGTTTCAAAGTTCAAGTTAGAAGCACCAGGAGCCCGCCTGAAGAATAAGGTCGAGTCAAGTTAGAGTAACAGAAGCTCGCCTCAAGAATGCCAGTCAGCAGTTCGAGATGCACAACAAGATCGAGAGAAGATTCAAGATAGAAGAATAGATAGGATTTTGTAGTTTTCATGTAATTTTGCCGTATTTGATTTCCTTTTGATGTAATGACAGGAACCGCGGATCGGAACCTCGACGGCACCTAAATCGGCTCGGCACCTCAACATACTCCATCGCCCTTTCTATTTCTAGAACTACACTGACCTGATTCCTTTGTAGCCAAGAATATGCAGGCAACCCTTGAAGCAAGGTTCGGTCAGATTTTTTTCAAAAAATGCTTCTCATGGAGTTTCGGATAGGCAAAAATACAGCAGAATCGCTCACTTTATCTTTGCCCGAAAACCCTTCGTGTCTCCGAGCAAAGAGGGGCAGCTGTGAGCACCTCATGGAGTTTCTTCTTGCTTGTTTAATTTTTAAGTAATTAAATCATGAAAATACAAAAAATATCATGCACCTCGCCTAAGATTTGTTTTTACGTTCATAGGATTGAATTAACAATTAGTTGTTTTATAACATTGGAAAAAATCATAAAATAGCTCATTTTACACTTTTCTTAATCTCAATCTTTAATTCTTGGAATCAAATGTTATTGTAATTTAATAAATAGTTATTTAGCTTAATTTCACATTTAAGTTTATTAATTATTAATTCCTCTAGTTTTTAAGAAAAGAAATCAAATATATATATATATATATATATATATATATATATATATA
>MCJB01002356.1:0-12375 GCA_002018475.1 Nicotiana obtusifolia | reverse complement strand
CATCTTCGAAATTAATTTCCACAGAACTCAGTTGACTCACAATCATATTGAACTCATTTATATGATCGGCAACAGATCCATTTTCAGACATCTGTAAATTGAATAATTTACGCATCAAATATACCTTGTTCATCGCCGATGGCTTTTCGTACATATTTGATAGCGCCTTCAACAGATCTGCTGTAGTCTTCTCCTTTACGATGTTGAACGCCACGTTTTTTGACAAGGCCAACCGGATCAACCCCAACGCCTGGCGATCCTTTAGCTTCCACTACTCCTCCGTCATTTTTTCCGGCTTCACCCTAGTCAAGGGTTCGTGAAGATCTTTCTGGTATAAATAGTCTTCGATCTGCATCTTCCAGAAACCGAAATCGGATCCATCAAACTTCTCGATTCCAATCTTCGAACTCTCCATCGTCAGTGATCGTGTTGAATCTCCTTAGCTCTGATACCAGTTGTTGGGAATAAATCCCCTATGGAGATAATATTCAGAGTAATAAATATGGAATAATAATGTAACACGGAGATACGATAATTAACAAGAATAAAAGAGTGACAACGACACCAAGATTTTTACGTGGAAAACCCTTTTGAATAAGGGAAAAAACCACGGCCCGAGACGAGCAACTGATTTCACTATAGCAAGGAATTTTACACTTTGTAGATCCGAGTAAAATACTCACCACAACAATGCTCAAAAGAAATAACACTCTTTTGATATTCTCACCTTACTACAATATCGCTCACTCTCTATTTTTCCTCACAGACTTGCCTGTGAAACCTCACTCTTTCTTCCTCTCTTTGTTGGTGTGTAGAAATGAGAGTTGAAGCTCTCCTTTTATAGCCAAAGCCTCACTCTCTAAAGCCTACTATATTTGACAATTTGTACACACTTTTTCTTCTTTTTCTTCAATGTCAACAAAGTTGGCTACCAACCAAAGACATTCAACAAAGTTGGCTACCAACCAAAGATATTCAACAAAGTTGGCTACCAACCAAAGATATTCAACAAAGTTGGTTACCAACCAAAGACATTCAACAAAGTTGGCTACCAACCAAAGAAATATTGAATGAGATGGAACTTATCACCAAGTTATTAGATCGAGGGGACATAAGGCCTATTAGGCAACCTCCGAACTTTAAAGGCTAAGATCGTTTCGAGTTAACAACACTGGAGGGGACATGAGACCTAGTAGGCAACCCCCGAACTTTAAAGACTAAGGCCATTTTGAGTTAACAACACTCGAGGAGAAATAAGACCTATTAGACAACTCCCAAACTTTAAAGGCTAAGGCCATTTCGAGTTAATAGCACTCGAGGGGACATAAGGCCTATTAGGCAACCCCCGTACTTTAAAGACTAAGGCCGTTTCGAGTTAACAACACTCGAGGGGACATAAGACCTATTAGGCAATCCCAGAACTTTAAAGGCTAAGGCCGTTTCGAGTTAACAGCATTCGAGGGGACATAAGACCTATAAGGCAACCCCCGAACTTTAAAGGCTAAGGCCATTCAGAGTTAACAACACTCAAGAGGACATAAGACCTATTAGGCAACCCCCGAACTTTAAAGGCTAAGGCCGTTCCGAATCAACAACGCTCGAGGGCACAAAGCTTATTTGGCATCGCCTGAATTAAAGGCTAAGGCCATTCGGGGTTAACGAAACCCGAGAGCACAAAACTTATTTGGCAACGCCCGAATTAAAAGGCGAAGGCCATTCCGGCTTAACGAAGCTCGAGGGCATAAAGCTTATTTGGCAAATGCCCGAATTAAAAGGCTAAGGCCGTTCCGAGTCAACAGCGCTTGAGGGCACAAAGCTGCCCGAATTAAAAGGCTAAAGCCATTCCGGGTTAATGAAATCCGAGGGCACAAAGCTTATTTTGCAACACCTGAATTAAAAGGCCAAGGCCATTCCGGGTTAACGAAACCCGAGGGCACAGAGCTTATTTGGCAAACGCCCGAATTAAAAGGCTAAGGCCGTTCCGAGTCAACTGCGCTCGAGGGCGCAAAGCTTATTTGGCAATACCCGAATTAAAAGGCTAAGGTCATTCTGGGTTAACAAAACTCGAGGGCACATAGCTTATTTGGCAAAGAGGGTAAGGCCATTCCGGGTTAACGAAACCCAAGGGCACAAAGCCTATTTGGCATTGCCTGAATTATAGAGGCTATGGCCACATAAACACGGCTCGGAGACGTCAGAGAAACAACAAAGCATTGAAATTTTGCTGATCGATCCAATCGAATTTTTGCTGGACCTGCGGATTTTGACCATCAGTTACTGAATCAAATTCGTATCACTTACGTCATGAGTCTGTCGTCACTTATCAGAATGAGAATCGGAAGCTCGTGTAGTGAGAATCTGAGGCTCATATCGTTTCTCGTCATTACTCTCCAAAAAATAAGGGAACTATCAGTATACGGTCGAAATCGTGCTCGACTGTATACGGTCGAAATCGGGCTCGACTGTTGCACGAAAGATCGGGCTCGGGATGCGAACGGTTGAAGATCGACCCCGAGTTTCATCAAGCAGAACACAAGGTCAGAATGTCCGTCCTCGAGAATACCAAGCCCGTGATTCGGGACCGATCCTGACCCCGGACATGCTCGAGGGGAGATCATCGAATCTAAATAACGGAAAGTCAAAATATCGTAATGGGACGAGCATCGCAGCGGGAAGCTCGGCATAAATTAGCAGGGCCGTTTAATTAGCAAATCAGGAGATTTTTTACCTTATATGGAGTTGTACGTAAAGCAGGATTCCCCTACTATATAAAGGGGGTCTAATTATTTGTAAGCACGCTTGGAATATCATCACGAAAGATAGCAATAGACTGATCTCTGTAGTTATTATTGTCTCATAATTTTATTCCCAACCTCGATCGCAATATTTCTTGAGCGAGGCGGTCAACGTACAAGGCTAACGCCACCCGGCATGTGTGGTTTGAATTTATTTTTATCGTTAATTCTATTTTCAATTTAATATTTTTGTATCAAACTAGATCACGTATTCTTAAAATCGCATATAAATTCAATTGTTATTCAATTTTGAAAATAAACATAACTATTCTTCCATTTAAATATTACGACCTAAAAATCTTATATTAGTCTGAAAAAGGAGCATGTATGTATACAGCAGTTGACTAGATCCAATAGCAATAATTCTATTCAACTGGAGTAGAACCCATCTTCATAGAAGCTTTCATAGTTGAAATAGTACTTGTTTATTTCTTTTCTCCTGTATATAACTTTGTTCGAGATATCATCAATTGATCTCTTACCGCAACCACAATCTATCCGCACAACTCTTTTTCTTTTTTTCTTTTCAACCAATTAACTAAATTCATGGCATCGTCTTCTTCTTCTATAATGCTCAGTTTTCTCGGTGGAGGTACGATGTCTTTCTAAGTTTTAGAGGTGAAGACACTCGCAAAACATTTACAAGTCACTTGTACGAAGGTTTGAAAAACAGGGGAATATTCACCTTTCAAGATGGTAGAAGGCAAGAGCATGGCGCATCGATCTCAGAAGAACTATGTAAAGCTATTGAAGAGTCTCAAGTTGCCGTCATCATTTTCTCGAAGAATTATGCTTCATCCTGGTGGTGTGCTTGGATGAACTAGTGAAGATCATGGAATGCAACACTAATCAATTTGGACGACAAACCTTGGTAATACCAATGAAGCCTTTGACAAACATGAATCAAGGTGTAAAGTCGATGATGTAGAAGGAATGCAGAAGTTGCAAAGATGGAGGACTGCTCTAACTGCCGTAGCAAATCTAAAAGGATATGACATCCGCCAGGGTGAGTAAGAAAAAAAATTCCAATTAGTTCTTCAAGAGTTTGATTTATGTGCTTAATATTTTTATCATATTTATGCACACTAACAATATGAAATACTTACTAATACTTGACTTTCTTACATTTATCCACAATTATCTTCTTATTATGTAGGACTGAATCAAAGAATATTCTGCAAATTGTCGACCAAAGTTATTCCATATTATGCAAGAATACTTCTTTTATCTTCTTTGCGAGATGAGTAATTTCTACTCAAATTTTGATGCTGCTGTGAAGACTAGACATATTCTACTATAGAAAGAAGAATCTGTACCTTAAAAACGAGTTAAACTGAATGTACACTGAATAAATTTATCATGTTTACCAAAATATAGAAAGCTGGAAATTAAATCAATTTACTTTTGAGCTAAGAATACTGCATGCAGAATCTAATATCCTTGGTTGCCATTTAGACGTTAAAAATGTTTTATTTGATATTTTTCTATAAAAAAGAACGATGGTTGATTATATATGTTTCTATCATACTGGCATAGTTCCTATCAGTTTAGTTAGTCAATGACATTGTTACACAGATATTATTTTGATTGGTTCTTCAAGAGTTTGATTTATGTGCAATACTCCTTTTATCATAATTATGCACTCTACAGTGTGAAATATTTCTTATTCTTGACTTTCTTACTTGTGTATATCAACAATCTTCTTAATTCTTGTAGGATTGAATCAGACTGTATTTATCGTATTGTTGACCAAATTTCACTCAAATTATACAAGATTTCTTTGTCTTATTTGCAAGAAGTGTGAATAAATACTTATATCGAGAAAGTAAAGTCCCTACTCGAATTAGAAATCAGTGATGTTCGGATTGTGGGGATCTGGGGCATGGGAAGAGTCGGTAAAACGACAATATAGCAAGTGTCACGATCCAATTTTCTCGTAGGTGGTGATGACGTCCAACATCGCTGTTAGATAAGTCAATGATGAACTAATCTTGTACATATTCTTTTAATACTTTAGAAATAGTTAATTTTTAATTATTAAATAAGTAAAAGGTGAAAAATTTAATAAAATAAAGTGTAAACAATTATAAGAACAAGTGTGGTGAAATAAATACTCAAAATCACCAAGTGTCTACTAGCAAAATTTCAAAACCTGATGTCACAAGTGTATGAGCTACTAGTAGAATATACAAAATATTAACTACTGTCTGAAATAAAGTAGACAAAAAGTAAAACAAAAGAGAGACTCCGGATGCTGCAGAACGGACTCGGAAGGCAGCTCACCGCTAAGTCTCGAAGTGTCAGGAGTGCGCGCCGGGATGACTACCAGATGCAGCTGCCATAGATACTGCACGGTTAGTGTAGCAGTATAGTGTGAGTACATATACAACATGTACCCAGTAAGTATCTAGTCTAACCTCGAAGAAGTAGTGACGAGGGGTCGACTTGACACTATGGGCTAACAATAAAATATCAAAATTTTAAATAGTATAGATTATGTAAATAATAATGAAACTCAATAACAAGGAGTGAATAAATAATGCTTTCACTAATAGTAATTCCCAAGTCAATTTCCGTCATAAAATAATTGTGACCTCTCAACTGTAAAATAAAATCAAGTATAATTAGGCTTCGAGTACTATTACGCACGATTTATGCCGAGGTCGTGCCTGATCCAAAATATATATACTGTCACGATCCAAAATCCAACTAGCCGTGATGACACCTAACCCAACCCGTTAGGTAAGCCAATTTACAAATATCCAATTCAAATAATATTTAACTAACTCTAATACACTCACCATGGACTGGTAGTACAAATCATGAGCTTCTAAGATTAGAATTTACAAAAACTGGCATGAAATACAAAAACGTCATCTGTATGAAATATACATGAACAATTTTAAAAATTTTGAAGCTACCTAGAACAAGAGGCAGCTGTGACTGGCGCGCACGTACATCTTCAAATGCAGCTTCCGCCGTACGCAACAATATTAGCATCAAAATCTGCACGCAAAATGCAGAAGTATAATATGAATACAACCGACCCATGTACTCAAACTCTCCTACTTAACACCATTTGCTTGTACGAACTCTCGCCATCCCCTTTTAATTCCAAAGTGATGTCCCATTGGCCCTAGCCACACTGACCATGATCTCCGTTTTTCATCGACAAGAGTCATCTCACAGTGTCTATTCGTCAGGCCAGTTGATTTTGCAAAATCCAACGGAAGATACTGCTCAAATTTTATCCCAATAAAGAGATCAATGCCGCGCTATCACATAATAGAAAACTACTATTAGCTAAGGTTTTCATTAAAATTTGGTCAAATCACTTGCCCAAGCATGATATTTGATGTCATAATGTTTAACAGTAGATATAAAATGACATAATATACTGACATTTAGTCACTCGGTATTATACATGGTCAATCCATTCCAGGGAACTCCATCCCAATATATATAAATAAGGCAATTCTATGTCCAAAAAATTCCATCCCAAATATAAATAAATAAGGCAACTTCATGTCCAGGGAACTCCATCCCAAATATAAATAAATAAGGCAACTCCATGCATAGGGAACTCCATCCCAAATATAAATAAATAAGGCAACTCATGCCTAGGGAACTCCATCCCAGAAGTGAATATACATATGGCAACTCCATGCCCAGGAAATTCCATCCCAAGTATAATATTCACTGGGCTCACTATGGAGGGTGCAGACTTCAGAGGGGCTCCTTCAGCCCAAACACTATAATAAGCCAGGTCAAGGCATAAAGAAATAAAAACATGCTGCGGCGTGCAGCCCGATCCCATAATATCCTCACAATCAGGCCCTCGGCCTTACTCAGTCATCAATCTCTCTAGTCTCTCGGGCTCACAATGTCATGAAACTAGCCCCAAATGATGATATGATATATCAATAAATGACAACAAAGATTGAGATATGATATGCAATGAATGAATATGATTGAGTATGAAATTACAGTTTAAACATATAATTCGACAATAATACGACCTCTGTGGGTCTCAATAATATCGACATATAGCCTCAGCATGATTTTTAACATGATTCTCAGTTTAATTTCTTTAACACATGAAAGTGGATGGATAATGCCAAGATTATTTGACTACAAAATTGCACGAAATCAATTATGTCACAATTTTTACAGCGCACGCCCATACGCCCGTCACCTAGCATGTGCCTCGCCTCCAAACAAATCACATTACACTTATATATACCCTCAGGTCTAAGTTTAGAAATGTAACTTACCTCGAACAAGCCGAGTCCAATATCGAGAAAGCCAAACAATGCTCCAGAAATTCCATTCTGCGCGTATCAACCTCCAAACGGCTCAAATCCTGATGATTCCTTGAAATCCCTCGAAAATAAGATAGCCACAAATCGAGCTTTCTTATTTCAACTCTTTAGTGATATTAAAACCTCCCACTGCTCTTACAACTTCAATATACATCAACATAATTCAATTGGACCAATATTAGTAAATAAATTTTCAGATTTTTTGGTCATTTAGGCAATTTATCAAACACCTAGAGTACATAGTATTTTACTACCTCTAGTAATGGTGTTTCTTCATCCAACAATCCCTCCTTCCTACCAACAAGAGTTACTAAACCATACTTTGTCTTCAAACAACCTTCTTTAGCACCATTAAAATCATCAATGAACTCACATCTATCCAATTGTTACTAATTAATTCATTACAAAATCTCTACAATATCCCATAATCTAGTTTAAGTATTTATGGTTTCCAAGCACCATCCAATAAGTGCTAATACTTATTTCTTGCTCATATACTCATAATAAATCCATGCATATATGTCTAAGGGTGTAGGATTACCTTTTGGAAGAAATCTTGCCAAAACCCTCTTTTGAGTTCTTGAAGAAATTTTCTTGAAGATCTAAGGATTTCATGGTGGATTGAGTTAGTTTTAGGGTGGAATTGATGGAATGGAACACCAAATTAGTAGGGATTACTCACCTTGAAGATGAGAGGAGTTGGAGGTCTTGAGAGAGTCGAGGAAAACCCCAAAATTCGGGCAAGAAAAATGAGAAAAATGAACCCCCAAAGTGAGTAAATAACATTTCGAGCGCCACAGGTAGTATGGGGCGCTACATGTGGCCCTGTTTCCAAAACCTCAAAAACCCCAGCGCTAGGGCAAGCTCCCCACGCTACCGTGGGCGCTGGTGATGGGAAATATTTTCTATTTTTCCCCAAAATAGGCATAACCATACGATGTCCGAATTCGACGATTCTTTTTGCTATGGCTTCATAATTTCAATACAGATCTAATGCTTCAATCAACACTGAATTTGGAGCTCATTTGCTTAATGTGATACCACTTATGCTTGAAAAAACGACGTCGAAACATTCTAGATATAGCCAAATTAAATTTCGGGCATACGCCCGAGTCTAAAATCACCATTCAAACCTAACAGAATCATCAAATTCTGATCCGTTGCGGCGTGCAACTCGCTCCAATAATATAAACTTAAAATAAAATCCGGGTCGGCGTGCAACCCGCTCCAACAATATAAACTTAAAATAAAATTCGTTGCCGCGTGCAACCCACTCCAACAATATAAACTTAAAATAAAATCTGTTGCGGTGCGCAACCCGCTCCAACAATATAAATTTAAAATAAAATTCCCCGCGGTGTGCAACCCGATCCAACAGCAACACAAATTAAGCAATCAATTTACAACCAACTACGGAATACCACAAAGTCAAAAGGAATAACGAGGCAATACAAAGTCACAACTAATGAAAAAGGCTACACGATAGCTCACGAAATCACATAGCAAGGAAATGACAATCCATAAGCCAAGACACAATTTACGAGCATCAATTGACAATTAAGGCATGTGGCAGGTAAAGCATGAATTCCACGAGTGGTTACAATCAACAATTGGCATATAAGGTGATCTTGATAACAAAGATGGAACATGTTCTAACAATTTCAAGTAAAGCACGTACAAACAATTTTAACACAAAAGATGTAGTCATGGAGCAATAGTTACAATTAGTTACATATAGGGAGCCTACAGTCCAAACCGATCAAATACCACATATAGGTCATATACTCATTCGTTACCTCGCGTACACGCCTTCACATAACACGAATGACACAATCAGCTCAAATCCTAATGGGTGGTTTCCTCCACACAAAGTTAGACAAGACACTTACCTTGACGAAACTAAACCAATACTTTAAATGATCTTTGCGAGTGAAGCCACCTCCGGACGGCTCAAATCCTGACGATTTCCTTGAAAATCCCTAGAAAATAAGATCACCACAAATCGAGCTTCCATAATTCAGCTCCTTAGTGATATTAAAACCTCCCACTACTCTTACAACTTCAATCTACATCAACATAATTCAATTGGACCAATATTAGTTAACAATTTCCAGATTTTTGGTCATTTAGACATTTTATCAAACACCTAGAGGACATAGCATTACCTATAGTAATGGTGTTTCTTCATCCAAAAATTCCTCCTTCACACCAACAAGAGATGCTAAACCATCCTTTGTCTACAAACAACCTTCTTTAGCACCATTAAAATCACCAATGAACTCATATCCACCCAATTATTATTAATTAATTCGTTACAAAATCTCTACAACACCCAATAATCTAGTTTAAGTAATTTTGGCTTCCAAGCACCATCCAATTAGTGCTAATACTTATTTCTTGCTCACATACTCATAATAAATCTATGCATATATATCTAAGGGTGTAGGATTATCTTTTGGAAGAAATCTTGCCAAAACCCTCTTTTGAGTTCTTGAAGAAATTTCTTGATGATCTAAGGATTTCATAGTGGATTGAGTTAGTTCTAGAGTAGAAATGATAGAATGAAATACCAAAGTAGGGATTACTCACCTTGGAGATGGGGGGAGTTGGAGTTCTTGAGAGAGTGGAGGAAACCCCCAAAATTCGACTAAGAGGAATGGGGAAAAATGAACCCCGAAATGAGTATATAACATTTTGAGCGCCACAGGTGGCGTGGGGCGCTACCTGTGGCCCAATTTCCAAAATATCAAAAATCTCAGCGTCAGGGCTAGCGCGCCACACTACCCTGGGCGCTGACGATGGGAAATCTTTTTTTTTTTTCGCCCGAAAATAGGCATAACTCTCTCATACGATGTCTGAATTCGATGATTCTTTTTGCTATGACTCCGTAATTTCAATACTGATATAAACTTCAATCAAAATTGAATTTGGAGCTTATTTGCTTAATGTGATACTACTTATGCTTGAAGAAACGACGTCGAAACATTTTAAATATCCAAATTCTACTTTCGGTGCCGAAACATATCATATCAAGTCTGATTGACCTCGAATTTTGCACACAAATCATAAATGACATAATGGACCTATCAAAATTTTCTTAACTGGATTCCGACCCCGATATCAATAAAGTCAACTCCCGGTCAAACTTTCAAACCTTCCAATTCTAACTTTTGCCATTTCAAGCCAAAATCAATTACGAACTTTCAAATAAATATCCGGATACACTCCTAAGTCCAAAATCACCATACAGAGCTATTGGAATCATAAAAATTCGATTCTAGAGTCGTTTGCTCAAAAGTCGACTCTCCGGTCAACTCTTTTCTTTTAAGCTTCTTAAATAAGAATTGTTCTCCGAATTTGATCCCGAATTGTCCAAAAATCAAACTCTACCACACATGAGGTTGCTCGAGATCTTAAGCAGCTGAACGGGATGCTAATTCTCAAAACGACAAGTCGGATCGTTATACTAAGCTAAGTGACTTTCTATTACAACAAAAGAACTATGACTTTACTAAATAATTTTAAATAGTTAAACACAAGACTCTTGTCTACTACATGATTTGAATCTTGTTACGTGTTCGATTACATACAGATTTACATGTTGCATTCTTACCACTAGAACAAAGCCGGGAAGACCACAGGAACTCAATTTCTGTTCCTTAAAATTCTGGTTTGATTACAATGGGCAAGAATCCAAAAGGCTATCTTAATCTAATTAATTCCTAGTCGTATATGAAAGGATATTTTCAAAACAAAAGTAGAACACATCATATACAGAATAGCATCATTCACAAAATCCAAAAAGATTATATTCACTTGCTTCAGTGCTTGTTTCCTTGCCCATCACCAACTGCTTCAGCACCTTGTCCATGTCTTCTGAGGGTCATTCTTGGCATCTTTCCCAGAATATTTACTACAATTTATAAAAGCAAAACATGGCCTCAGTTATTATTCGAAATTTCAAGGAGTTGATTGTATAAAACCATTATAGCTAGGATCATAGAAGTCTAAGCTGGTAGTTCTTTTAGTGGAAAATTTCATCAAAAAGCAATTGTTAGGAATTGCCACATAATAAAATATCAAAATATTTTGTGTATCTTTAAAATATCAAAGTATAATCGACACTATTTGAAACCTTTAAGATTTTGTGTATCTTCAAAAGTTAACATAATTTTAAAATCTCAGTAAAAATTGGTTTTTTGGTTTCACAATTGTCCCATATTCTAATAACAAAAGGGACAAAGAGGAAAAATAACAACATATATACTCACAATGGATTTGCGCTATAGGTGTTTCGCCATTGTTGACGAGTTCAAACTTATAAGTATCTCCTACTTGAACACCATTTGCTTGTACGAACTCTCGCCATCCCCTTTTAATTCCAAAGTGATGTCCCATTGGCCCTAGCCACACTGACCATGATCTCCGTTTTTCATCGACAAGAGTCATCTCCCAGTGTCTATTCATCAGGCCAGTTGATTTTGCAAAATCCAACGGAAGATACTGCTCAAATTTTATCCCAATATATATAGAGATCAATGCCGCGTTATCACATAATAGAAAACTACTATTAGCTAAGGTTTTTATTAAATTTGGTGAAATCACTTACCAAAGCATGATGTTTGACGGCATAATGTTTAACAGTAGATATAAAATGAGGGTTAGAATCAGCAGATGTTGAAGCTGGCTTGTGATTTTGGTGCAGTCACGTCCGAGATCTTATTAAGCCTAAGATCTGTTATTGCTCAAAAGTAACCAAGAAAAGAAGAAAGAACACTACTAGAAATCAGGAAAATAGAGACCAAAGATTAGCGACCAAAGTTGGTCTGCCACAAAAAGCGACCAATTTTGGTCGCCAAAATAGAAAAAAAAATTGAAAAAAAAACTTAAATAAAATAGCGACCGAAATTGGTCGCACAGTGGTCGCCATTTTGTTCAACATTTTGACCGGCCTGGTCAAACAAAGCTGGTCAAAGAAAATTCGAAAATGGCGACCAACTTTGGTCGCCAATCTGGACCCACGTTCAATTTTAGCGACCAAAGTTGGTCGCACAGGTATGGAAAAATTTCTGGGGACGTTGGCGACCGAAGTTGGTCGCTACTATTCAATATTAAATTTAATCAGAAATTAAATTGTACTATAAGCGACCAAAGTTGGTCGCTTTTGTTGAATATTAAATTAAATAAGAAATTAAATTAGCGACCATCTTTGGTCGCTTATGTAAAGGAATTTTATGGTGCAATAAGCGACCACAATA
>MCJB01002355.1:0-12377 GCA_002018475.1 Nicotiana obtusifolia | reverse complement strand
CACATTTTCTTTGTATTAGTTTCGGAAGCAGAATTAGACCGAAAGGAATTCAAAGAAAAGTAAGCAAAAGATCAGAGAATGGATTTAAGAAAGTATCCTTTTCGGGGAAAAGAAGAAGGACTTATCTAGGGGTGCGTGCAAACTTTACATAGACATGACATGCTTCTTGGACTGGATGCCTGATCTGCGCAACTATCCAATTCCTCATGAACCCATCACAATCTGTATTCTTAAACTGAGCAAACTTGCCATGGACTCTTTCAGTATCAATAGTGGCGAGGATTCTTACTTTTCGATCAACGGCGCCCTTTGCGGGTTTTCGCCAATTGATCTCTCTCATTTCTCTTCTCACCGTCGCCTTGTAGTGCTCTTTGCGAGTTTTCACTGACAAGACTCTCTCATTTAATTTCTCTGCTCACGTCGCCTTACGGTGCCCGTGTGGGTTTTCACCAATAAGACTCTCTCATTTTATTTTCCTCATTTTGAATGCATTTCTGATTTTGGAAACCTTTCACCGGTTGATCTGAACGACTTGAACGGGATTTGGTAAAAGAGAGTTTTGATTGGATTACAACTTTGAAAAATTTCAGGCGAAAACACCGCCGAACCATTATAACATCTGCCCCAGTTTTCTTTTGGGGAAATTGGGATTTTTATTTTGGTGTGATTGAACCTCAGGGAGAGGCTGCCTACGTATCCTTTCGGAACCAAGTCAGACGTAGTTCAGGCTACGTTGGTTTTGGGTTTTTGTTTTCTTTTCTTTTCCTTTTTTTTTTCTCTTTTTCTTTTTTTTTTCTTTTCTTCTTTTTTTTTTCAGCTAAACTTTCCAGTGATACTTCCGAGTTCCAAAAAGGGTGAACAAAGAAGAATACATGGCTCAACGGGTTAACAAAGGATTGGAGTGTTTGGATAGCAGAAATGATGGCCTTCGTCATCTCAAACAGAAAGGTTACACATAGTACCTTTTTACTGCATCTGCATTCACTGCTGTTTCAGGATCATTTCCCTCGATGTCTCCCAAATACAGCGCTCCTCTTGGCAATATCTTTCTAATGATATATGGGCCTTTCCAATTAGGAGCGAATTTCCCTTTTGCTTCTTGATGATGGGGAAGAATTCGTCTTAAGACAAGTTGCCCTACTTCGAACTTTCTAGGCCGTACCTTCTTGTTATAAGCACGAGCCATTCTCTGTTGATATAATTGCCCATGGCAGACTGCGGCCATCCGCTTTTCATCGATCAGAGTTAACTGTTCCAAACGGGTTTTGACCCACTTGCTATCCTCAATCTCTGCTTCGACAATGATCCGCAGGGAAGGGATCTCTACTTCCGCCGGTATCACAGCTTCAATGCCGTAGACCAAAAGATACGGAGTTGCCCCAACTGACGTACGCACGGTGGTGCGATATCCCAACAACGCGAATGGCAACTTTTCATGCCATTGTCTGGAACTTTGAATCATTTTTCTCAAAATCTTCTTGATATTTTTGTTTGCTGCTTCTACGGCACCATTTGCCTTGGGCCGATAGGGAGTGGAGTTTCTATGCGTAATTTTGAATTTTTCGCATACTTCACTCATCAAGTGACTATTCAAATTTGCAGCATTATCTGTGATGATGGTTGCAGGGATGCCGAAATGGCATATGAGATTGGAGTGCACGAAATCTACCACCGCTTTCTTGGTCACAGATTTGAGAGTGATTGCTTCGACCCATTTTGTGAAGTAATCAATGGCAACCAATATGAATCTGTGGCTGTTCGAGGCTTTTGGCTCGATCGGCCCAATGACATCCATGCCCCAGGCAACAAATGGCTAAGGTGACGACATGGGATGTAATTCTGTAGGAGGCGCATGAATCGAATCACCGTGCACCTGACACTGATGATATTTCCGTACAAAGCTGAAGCAATCCTTTTCCATAGTCATCCAGTAATATCCTGCCCGAAGGATTTTCTTGGCCAAGACATAGCCGTTCATGTGGGGTCCACAAACTCCAGCATGCACTTCTTGCATGATTTTTCTAGCTTCCTCAGTGTCGACGCATCTTAACAGATTGAGGTCTGGGGTTCTCTTGTACAAGATATCACCACTTAGAAAGAAACCACTTGCCTGTCGTCTGATGGTTCTCTTTTGGTCCCCACTCGCTTGATCTGGATATTCTTTTGTTTTCAGAAACCTCTTGATGTCATGATATCAGGGCTGAACATTTGTTTCTGTTTCAACCGTGTTACAATAGCCATGGCTTTCTCGGATCTGGATTTCCAGAGATCGATGAGGGCATTGCCTGTGTATGGTAACATTGAAGCCAAAGTAGCCAATGCATCAGCTAATTCGTTATGGCAACGTGGGATGTATCTGAACTCTATTGATTCGAATCGTTTGCTCAGGTTTTCCACGTGTTGTTTATATGGCATAAGCTTGATGTCTCGGTTTCCCATTCTCCTTGGTCTTGTCGAATGATCAAATCCGAATCTCCCATTATTAGCAGATGTTCAACGTCCTGGGCGATTGCCATATTCATACCCATAATACAAGCTTCATATTCAGCTGTGTTGTTTGTGCAGAAAAATCGAAGCCTGTCCGTAGCCGGATAATGTTGACCGTCAGGCGAGATCAGAATTGCCCCGATCCCAACACCTTTTGCATTTACTGCTCCATCGAAGAACATCTTCCAAGTATTGGTGTCTTCGGGTATTATCTCAATTGCATTTACTTCCTCGTCCGGGAAGTAAGTATTCAAAGGTTGATATTCATCATCAACAGGGTTTTCGGCTAGATGGTCGGCTAACGCCTGGGCTTTCGTTGCTGTGCGAGTGACATAGATGATGTCGAATTCTGTGAGCAAGATCTGCCACTTTTCCAATCTCCCAGTGGGCATTGGCTTTTGAAATATGTATTTTAGGGGATCTAACCTGGTTATCAGGTAAGTGGTGTATGCTTGTAGATAATGCCTTAATTTCTGAGCAACCCAAGTTAAAGCACAACAAGTTCTTTCCAACAAAGTGTACTTGGCTTCGTAACTGGTGAATTTCTTACTCAGGTAGTAGATAGCCTGTTCTTTCTTTCCAGTCACGTCGTGTTGCCCCAGGACACACCCGAAAGAATTCTCTAGGACCGTCAGGTACAAGAACAGAGGTCTCCCTGGTTCAGGTGGGACTAACACTGGCGGATTTGACAAGTATGCTTTGATTTTGTCAAAAGCTTCTTGGCATTCATCTGTCCATTTGATGGCTGCATCCTTTTTTAACAACCGGAATATGGGCTCACATGTAGAGGTTAGTTGAGCGATGAACCGGCTGATATAATTCAATCTCCCCAAAAGACTCATGACATCTTTTTTGGTTTTGGGAGGGGGTAGATCCCGGATAGATTTTATCTTGGTTGGATCTAGTTCAATGCCCCTTCGACTGACGATGAAGCCCAGGAGCTTGCCGGATGGTACTCCGAACGCACACTTGGCTGGATTTAGCTTCAAATCATATCTTCGCAGCCTCTCAAAGAACTTCCTTAGATCCCGGACATGATCATCCTTGGTTTTGGACTTGATGATCACATCATCCACATACACTTCTATTTCCTGATGCATCATGTCATGAAAAATGGCAGTCATGGCTCTCATGTATGTTGCCCCGGCGTTTTTCAACCCGAATGGCATGACCCTATAACAGTATGTCCCCCAAGGTGTGGTGAATGCTGTCTTTTCAGCGTCTTCTGTGTCCATCAACACCTGATGATATCCCGCATAGCAATCCACAAAAGATTGTATTTCATGTTTGGCACAGTTATCAACCAGAATATGGATGTTTGGCAGAGGGAAGTTATCTTTGGGGCTTGCTTTGTTCAGATCTCTGTAGTCCACACATACTCGGGTTTTCCCGTCTTTCTTTGGTACTGGGACTACATTGGCCAGCCACGTGGTATACTGAACTACCCGGATTACTCCTGCTTTCAGCTGTTTCGTGACTCCTCTTTGATCTTATCACTGATATCAGTTTTGAATTTCCTCTGTTTTTGCTGAACAGGGGGGCAATTAGGGTATGTAGGCAATTTATGAACCACCATGTCAACACTGAGCCCCGGCATGTCATCATATGACCAAGCAAACACATCTTTGAATTCGAAAAGGAGCTGAATTAATGCATCTCGAGTTTTTTCATCTGTGTGAATGCTTATCTTAGTTTCTCGGATTTCTTCAGAACTGCCCAGATTAACTGGCTCGGTATCATTTAGATTGGGCTTAGGCTTATTCTCGAATTGTTCCAATTCTCGATTAATTTCATTAAAAGCCTCTTCTTCATTATATTCCAATTCTTGATTCATTACATCACAATTAGACAGCGTGTTTGGATCTGGGCATGAAGTCCGCAAGCATGTCATGTTACTTAAAGCCGCATTATTAGAACTGAAAAGAAGAAAGTAAAACAACATAATCAGAAAAGATAATGGACGAAACATGGATTTTCATTTCATTGAATTTAAAGATAACAGGGTTTACATTTGGAATTTTAAAAGACAAGAAACTAAAAGGAAAAACATCCGAGTTACACCCTGAGATAACTCGTGATGCGAGAAAAGGTGACAAGACAGATCTACCGGGACTCCCGCCTGGTCGGGAAAGGCGTAGCCTCCCAATTTTGCAATTTGGCATTAGGTCCCATGTACAGCACCTCAGCGGTGCTCGAGCCTTCACCTTCCTGAACCATGTGGGTTTCATATAGCATTCGTTTCATAGCCCCACATATTTCTTCAATTTCCTCGACTGTGAAGGATTCATCTTCCTCCTCATCTCTGTATTTAGGCTTGACGAAAGTCTTATACAGAGGTAAGATTGGCTTGGTCAACACCCAACCATCATTTTTCTGCTTTTTCGCCCACTTGAAATCAGCTGGTGTGGGCTGGAAACCGAGCCCGAAAAATCCCTCGCTAGTAGTCAAGGCGATGGGTTGCGCTGTTCCTTGCAATGACTTCCCGAGCCCTTTGCCTGGTTGGTAGCCGTGCCTAATCATTATCTTAGCTACCATCATTGATGCGCTTGATAGAAAAGGCTGTGGGCAAGGGCTTCCTTCTTCATATCGATCTGCAACCACAACTTCAAAAGCTTGGTAGATGATATGCTCACTCCCCTCTTTTGCTTCAAGACACGGGACCAAGGGATCACGATAAATTGATTGTTCATCTTCCCCGTGGATCACGATTTCTTGGTCCTCATGTTCAAACTTAACCATTTGATGAAGAGTGGAAGGAACTGCCCCGGCCGCATGGATCCATGGACGTCCCAAGAGAAAGTTGTAGGATGTATCCATATCTAGAACATGGAAGGTTACCTCAAAATCAACTGGTCCAATTGTCAGCACGAGGTCAATCTCCCCAATGGTATCTCTTTTCATACCATCAAATGCACGCACACATATATCATTGTGTCTAATCTTCTTGGTGCATATCTCCATTCGTTGTAGAGTTGAAAGCGGGCAGATATCTACCCCGGAACCTCCATCTATCATCACCCTCTTCACATAATACTCTTCGCATTTGACAGTTAGATGAAGGGCTTTGTTGTGAGCGGCTCCTTCCGAAGGCAAATCATTACTCCCAAAGGAAACTTGGCGGTTTATGAAGAACCTTTCAGCCATTCTTTGCAATTGTTCTGTTGTTGTCCCAGCGGGGACGTAGGCTTCATTGAGGGTTTTGAGCAAAACCCTCTGATGTTCGTCTGAGCTCATCAAAAGTGATAAAAGAGAAACCTGATCCGGGGATTGTCTGAGTTGATCAATTGTTTCGTAATCTGCTGTTTTCATTTTCTGAAAAAATGCTTCCGCCTCTTCAGGACTTACTAGTTTTTTAGGCGGGAAGCGTTTCTTGGCAATGCTGTTTACTTCCTTGACATCAAGATATCTTTCAACCATTTTGTCCTCCTGGTTTTCGCTCAAGATTTCCTTGCCTTTGTATGTGACCGATGTTTTATCATAATTCCAGGGTACGGCCTTAGGGTCCGTCATGGGCTTCTGTGGCGCGCGACCGACGACCACAGGCTCGTTCAGCCTAAGTGGACATACCGGTCCCCGAACCACATAGGCTCCTTTCGGTACATACATTTGAGTCATCTGCTCATTTATCTCAAACCTCTTAGGAGGGCTTAATGGTTTCTGCTCTTTCCTTTGCCCCCGAGGAATGTAAAGAACAACATTTTTGGATGACTTGTTTTCAACTCCAGACTTCTCCTCCGTCTTTAAAGGAGTGTTTTGGTCTTTCTTTTCAGTGTTATCCTTTTTTGAAATGGCTTTTGGCTTTTCCTCTTTATGGGCTATGGAAATGATAGCCTTCAAATCTGGGTTAAATTCTTTATCCTCACAAATCATCCCAATGATTGGCCCATTATTATGAGCTGGCAGTGGATTGTTTGTCACATTGGGAGCATCCTCGTCCCTTAACACTATTTTCTTCTGTTCAATCAAATCCTCTACTGCTCTCTTTAATGTCCAGCAACTTCTTGTGTCATGCCCCCTAGCCCCAGAATGATAGGCACAGCGAGTACCCCTTTGATAGGAAGGTGACTCCGGATCTTTTCTGTTTGGGGGAACAGGCTGAAGTAGACCCAACTGGACCAGCTTCGGAAAAAGGCATGAATAGGATTCTCCGATGGGGGTGAAAGTTTTTCTGGGCGGTTCTCGGGCGCGGGAATTATTTTGTGGGGGTCGAGGATTATAGTGGGCTTGGTATTGAGGTTGATTTCTAGGAGGTGGTGCTCTATTTTGGTTAAATTGTTGATGGGGTCTGCCATATGGCTGAGCATTCATTACTGCATATGGTGGATGGGCATAAGCTATATCCTGGTGAGGATAATAATGTTGTGAAGCCCTCTCAGAGAAAAACGGCCTAGGCAGCCGAGGTCTTCTTGTACCTGAGGCAGCCATCGACGATTCCTCTTTTTTCTTTCTGTTGGATAAACCTCCAGACCCGCCTTGAATGGCTTGGGAGGTGGCTCTGATTGTAGATTGGCTGAGGATCCGTCCTGTTTTCAGTCCGTTTTCCACCATCTCGCCAATTTTTATGGCTTCAGCAAACGGCTTCCCCATTGCTGACATCATGTTTTGATAGTAGTCGGCTTCCTGCGCCTATAGAAAAACTATTACCATCTCGGCCTCATCCATTGGAGGCTTTACTCTTGACGCCTGTTCGTGCCATCTAACAACATATTCTCTAAAGCTTTCTGTGGCTTTCTTCTTCAAATTGGCCAGGGAATTGCGATCTGGTGCGATGTCAATGTTATACTGGAACTGTCTGACGAAATCCCTCGCCAGATCGTCCCAGATATGCCATCTAGACATTTCTTGATCCATATACCATTCGGAGGCAATGCCTGACAGACTTTCTCCGAAGTAGGCCATTAAAAGCTCTTCTTTTCCACCGGCCCCTCGTAGCTGATTGCAATACCTCTTGAGGTGGGCGATAGGGTCCCCATGCCCATCATACTTTTCGAATTTCGGTGTCTTGAAACCCGCTGGTAGATGTACATGAGGGAACATACACAAGTCTGCATATGATACACTCTTTTGTCCACTCAGACCCTGTATGTTTTTCAGGCTCTGCTCGAGACTCCTCATTTTCCTGGCCATTTCTTCTTGCTCGGGAGTCTTGGTGTTCATTTCTTGCCCCGGGGCAAACTCATATTTAGGCATTTGGGTGTAAGCCACTGTAGGAAACTGAGTTAATTCGACCGGTGATGGCTGTGCTTGATATGCAAATGGCGACGGATTGAAGCTGGGCCGGGGCAAGGCGGGCTGTGTTGTGGCAGCGCAGGGTGGCGCGATGAATATGTTTGATGCCGTGCCGGCATTTGAAGTGTGAGGGTGTTCTTCTGAAGGTGCGCCCACAAAGTTGGCAGTAATAGTGGGGTATCCCAATGGATAACTTATAGGGATACTAGTGGCCCCACCAGCTCTAGGAAAGAGCTCCGAAAATCCGGGAATAGCACTTGGTGGCTCTTTCCCATTTGTCCACGCGTCCCACATCTCCATCATGCGGAGACGCAATAATCTATTCTCCTCGGCAGCTGCCGATTCTGGAACCATTATGCTAGACATCGAATTTTCCTCCGAGAGAGGAATTGTTGGCAAGGTCATTTCTGACGTCATCTCGACACTTCCCTTTGATCTCGTGAAGTACGGGTGATGCGCCAGATTACCACAAAACCAATCACCAATAAAGACCTATAACTCAACAGCAAACCGATTAGTTTGAAACAAGTAACAGATAGGTAATCACATGTTGGGGTGTGATGCACCTAGACAGTTAAATATGTTTCTATATGTTTCACCACGGTTGCGTGTTTCATCCCGGCTTTTACTTGTATCTTTTCTTATATTTTTGCCTTCCTTCCCACTCTATTCTTGCCCTCATTTTCTCTTTTTTTTTCGATATTACACAACTCTGAATAGATATAAAAATAAATAAATAAATGGAAACAAATGCCATAAGCTTTCAATTTCATAAAGTGATTCGATTACAGACTCGATCTTTACAAATGGACTACAGCAGAAAAACAACTCTTAAAATAAGAAAGAAACAGAAAAATACATATTTACAAAATTTCAAGAATACATTAAAGATTCAGGTTCTTGGGCCTGTGGGACATCATTCGGTATTGCCACAGGCCTTTGTGCAAGATCTCCTTGGAGCTGCTCTAGGTCACTCATTATCTTGCGAACATATGTCATCATCGCGGCAAGGAATGTAGCCTGAGTCATGTCTTCGCAATCCCGGCATTTTGCAACCACATACTCAGCAATTGCTCTCACCCTCTCTCTAGTGATTCCTTTCTCCTGTAGCAGCCGCCCTATTTGCTGGTCCCGGGCTTTAGTACCTGCAGGTCATGGCGGCTCTGATTCTGTACTTGTCTCAGGTCCTGTTCCATTTGCGCCATTAAATCGTAGCAATGCTCCCGGTCTGCCTTAAAGTCTCGAGTTCGCTTTTCAGCCTCGTTTTCCAAACCGGTCACTTTTCTTTTCAACTCAGCGATCGTTCCCTCATATTTCTTTTTCATTTGTCGGACGAACTGTGTCCGCCCTTCAGCATTTTCCGCCAACCACTTTCTGAGTTTTTCCTGTTCTACCTCGGACCTTTCTAGACTCTCTTGACACTCCAATACCTTTTTCCTTAAACCACTGATAATCTTTGCATCTGCAGGACTTCTTTCTTGATTTCTGGCGGCCACTTTTATCTGCTGTATTTGACTTTTGAGGGCTTCATTTTCCTGGGCTAGTTCTTTCTTATCCCCCTCACCTGCTGCGGCTTGGACCTCTTTCTCAAACTGGAGATCTCGGACTTGTTTTTCTAGCCTGCTTATGGTAGCCCGATACTCATTTTCCTTGGCTAACCAGTCCCATTGTGCTCGGGACTCTTCAGCAAATGCTTGGAGATGGGGCCTTTTGGCTGGTCGTTCAGGCTCGGATTCCTCTTTATACCATATAATATACCCAGGGGCGACTTCGCCTCGAGACAGGTCTCGGATACAGGTGTTTGGAGGCAAGTACTGACATTCACTCCAGATCCTTCTAACCACATTTTCCGGAAATTGCCCACTGGCGCAAATTTCTATCGTGTGACAGCTAAGATCCCCGTCCTTTGGCACCGTCTAACATCTTCCCAGCTGTCTTAGAACCCGGCATGGCGCGTAGGGTTGGATGCTTTGGAGTCCTATTAGAAGGGAGTACGGTCCAGGAGCGGACATATAAAGAACTTCTTCGACTATGGTACAGCTGAGAGTCCATTCCACTTGTTCTGCCGTGACAGCACGAAGTCGGGCTGTCCATTCATTGACCCCTTCAGGCATGCTGATATGTCCAACTCTGGCCTGAAACCCAGCTATGTAGCTTTTCTCTGCCAATATATACCTTATATATTCCGGCCGCTGGCATAAGTGTTCGATCATCCACATTTGTAGTAACAGGTTGCATCCTTCGAAAAAAATTTCTCCCGCCTTACAAGCTGTGAGGGCTCGGAAGATATCAGAGATAATCATGGGGGCGAGGACACTCTTTGCCTGAGTGATTAGTGTACTAACCACCCCGGCTATCCGGATGTCGATGTGTCCATCCTTTCTGGGGAATATTATAAGGCCCAGAAATGCCACCATAAAGGCAAAGCACCTGTGTTCCTCCCACTTAGCACGGTTCTCCTTGCTACAAGTCTTGCTTTCTGAGTCATTAAATCCCCCTACGTGACCATAGCATCGGTAAATAAACTGTAGGGTAGCATAGCCATTTACCAAATCCGGGTTTCGGACCCCCCGACTTATTTTCATCATATCCAAGAATTTGTAGGGGGTGACCGCTCTCGGGGCGATCAAGTATCCATGTCTAAGTGGGGTTTTATTCTTCCCAATGTACCCGGTCACCTCTTCCAGAGTCGGTGTCAATTCAAAATCTGAAAAATGGAAGACATTGTGGGCCAGGTCCCAAAAAGTAATTAGGGCTCTCACAATGTCTCCCCTAGGCCTAAACATCAACAGATCCGGAAGGCCGCCCAGGTGGCGTCTTACTATGTTCTGTCCTGACTCGTTTAAATCATTCCACCACATACGCAGCTCCAATGGGATCTTGTTTACCATTTCCATTTTTTAAATCGTGCTCGTTCTGCACATTTAAAGTGATTTAAAAAAAAAAACATCAGCGAAAAAGGACAATTTTTGCACACGGCTATTGTTGCAAATACGGCCCTCCAGCACTTCAAATGAGAAGATTTTAAGGCTGTATTTGCTAAATAGCCAAAAATTTAAAATAAGTGGTCATTTTTGTGAAACAGCCTTCCGGCGCTCTTTTGAAGGCATTCGGCTATTTATACAAAAGCAACGACTCAAGCACTTTGAAGTTTTTTTTTTTTTTAATAACTTATATATTAAAAAAAAAAAACTTGTTATTATTTTTGTTATTTTAAAAGTGAAAGAAAAAAATATTTCGGAATTTATAAGTATTTTGGTTCCTTTCTAAAAAAAACAAAGTAATTTGGACATTGATTTCTAGAAAGGTTTTTATTTTTCTAAATAAAATTCGGCAGCATTTCGCCTTATTTTAGACCCCAGGTTTTGGAAAATACGCAACAACTCTCAATTTTATACCTCGCCCTTCATTTATTTCTCAATTTTATTCTACCGTTCGACAGGCAAACCGAGATGAAAAATGCACAAATAGCACGTAATTAATGCATCAGGATGGTCTTTGAATTCAAGGTCACCTGTCCTAGACGGACCCAACTCCTGTGTTGAGTCCCCTAAGTCAAATGCACATGATAACGTTCCTACTTGGGATCCGGCATGAGGTCACGTTATTCTAAGTTAAAACTTGCGTACTGGTCTAGACTGGTGAACCCGAGCGGACAACTTGAGCCGAGGAGGGGGCTACGTACAGGGCACCAAAAGGCCACCCGGCTTTGTAACTTGTCCGGCCTCTTTCTTATTTCAGGTAAGACTCTAACAGAATGGGAAGTCACGACCAGCGTGCATCTCCCCGAAGATGGGAAGAGAAAGGTTCAGAGCAGTTTTATATACAGTCCACATAATATCAAAGCGGTAAAAGCGGCATTTAGCACATTAGGCTCAACAGGTAATAAAATCAGATAAAAGTCGAAAAATAACAATCATTCTAAGCTCGAATTCTTGAACCCTGAACCAGAGATTCTGGGTTCTTTTGTCTCCCCAGCAGAGTCGCCAGAGCTGTCACAGCTCTCTTCGTACATTCCCGGGAAGGAAATATATAAAAAGAGTTTTTCCAATTAAAGTGACATTATTCGAACTGGGATTATTTAATTAATTTTTAGAGTCGCCACTTGGAATATTTAATTGGTGTCCCAAGTCACCGATTTATTTTGTCCCAGATAGAGGAAAATTTTGACTTTCTTTTGAAGTCTGCGAACCAGAAATTCTAAGTAAGGAATTCTGTTAACCTGAGGGAAGGTGTTAGGCACCCTCGGATTCCGTGGTTCTAGCACGGTCGCTTAATTGTTATAATCGGCTTTATTATCTGATTTCAATACCCGTTATTAACCTATAGTGCATTTTAATTTTATTCCTCTTTCCGCTTTTTAAAATTATTGGAGAATTGCAGTGTTAATCAAAATATGTCACGAATCACGTCACATAAATGCACCCGTAATTTGTAACACCTTTTAATTAAACATCGGGATTTTGGATTTGGGTCACATAAATGCGCACCCGAATTTAAGAAATTAAATTGATAGACTAACGTGCCTAAAGCAAATTACGCGTTTTTAGTTTGTCGAGGGCCATGGAATTTGCTAAATATCACGCCTCGATTTTTCTATGTTTTTAATTAATGAGGGCCATATATTTGTAAATTTATTTGGTATGGCACACCTCAAATTA